>CM046435.1:14667258-14924758 GCA_025506505.1 Flaveria sonorensis | reverse complement strand
CCAATATCTCATTTCTTCTAGCAGAAATGCAAAATCTATTGGAATTATGCTAGAAGAAAATATGAAAAAAATGAAGTGATCGTAGAAAAACCTATGAAGAATGTGGGAGCATCACCAATAGTTAAAGTTGAAAACGTCATTATACGTATACAGACTTCATGGCTTGTAAACCGTTGTAATTTAAAGGTGAAATTGATCCTTTGGTGAGCCAAAGGTGGATAACAACCATGGAGACTATTTCAGATACATATCATTACGACTCGTGTGATGAAGTGATGTTTGCGATGAACCAGTTATATGAAAGAGCTAAAGATTAGTAGGATATGATTACAAAAGAAAAAAAGGGAGAGAAAGAATAGGAATATGTCATGGGAGGAGCTCAAGCCAATCTTCCTAAAACATTTCAGTACTCATGTTGCAATTGATCGTATCACTTAGGAACTCCTTCATATGCGTCAAGGCAACAAAACACTAGATGAAATCTTTTGCATTTTCTTTGATAAAGCGAAGTTTTGTCCTTTGCTTTTCACTACTAAAGAAATATGGATGACTCATTTCCATCTTATTCTTAAAATGAATATCAGAATATATTTCTCCATCAAAATGTGGAAGTCATAAGAAGCTTATTAATTGGGCTCATGAAAGAGAGATGGAACTAAAAAGACAGGTGAAAAGAGATGGAAAGCGGAAGGCTCATGCTGTGATTCCTGTAACACTAGCAAAGAAAGAAAACTTTCTAAAATCTATAATAGGATTAGGCTCAACTAAGGATCTAGCAATTGTTAGTTTTGCGGAAAGAGGCATCTCGAAAATGTCAGTTTTGAGCTTCATCTGATCCTCACGTTCCCATGTGAACTCCGGTCCATGTTTTGAGTTCCAGCGGACCTTGACAATAGGGATCTTGCTCTGTTTAAGGGTCTTGACCTCTCAGTCCATCACTTCAACAGGTTCTTTAATGAGTCGTAATTGTTCGTCCACGTGTACTTCCTCGAGCGATACAATCAAGGTCTCGTGAGATAAGCACTTCTTCAAATTTAAGACGTGAAAAACGTCATGAATCCCACTCAACAAGTCAGGTAGCCTTAATCGGTACACCACCAAGCCGATTCTTTACAAAATCTCAAACGGTCCAAAGTATCGAGGATTAAGCTTACCTCTGTTTCCAAATCTGATCACACCTTTCCATGGTGAGACCTTCAACAAAACTTTGTCTCTGATCTGAAACTCTAAGGGTTTCCTTCACTTATTAGCATAGTTCTTTTGTCGGTCTCGTGCTACAGCCATACGATTTCGCATCTGTACAATCTTCTTGGTAGTTTCATGCACCAATTCTGGGCCAGTCAATTGACTATCACCAACTTCTGCCCAACAAATTAGTGATCTACACTTTCGCCCATACAACGACTCATTTAATACTGGTATGATAGCTATTATTGTATGAAAATTCCACCAAAGGTAGATGGACTTCCCAATTGTTCCTAAAATCTATCACATAGGCTCGCAACATATACTCTAAAGTTTGAATAGTTTGCTCGCTCTGTCCGTCGGTCTGAGGATGGTAAGCGGTACTCATGTCTAAGCGTGTACCCAAAAATTTCTGCAATGATTGCCAGAAATGGGAGGTAAAAAAGGCTTCACGATCCAAAATGATCGAAATAGGTACACCATGTCTAGATACTACTTCCTTCAGGTAGATCTGGATTAGCTTATCCATTTTGCCAATTTCTTTGATTGCCAGGAAGTGAGCAGACTTAGTCAGTCGATCTACAATCACCCATATCCTGTCACAACCACTAGGAGTTCTAGGTAATTTGGTAATAAAGTCCATGGAAATTTTCTCCAACTTTCACAAAGGAATTTCGAGTTGCTGTAGTAACCCAGATGGCTTTTGGTACTCAACTTTCACCTTAGAGCAGGTTAAACACTTGCTCATATAGGTAGCTACGTCCGCCTTCATATTAGGGCACCAATAGTATGCCTTCAGATCATGATAAATCTTGTCAGAACCAGGATGTATAGAGTACTTAGATGTAACGCCCAGAATAAAGTCGAAACGAGCCAATTAATAATAATGGACTTAGCCGGGATTATTTAAAGAAAATAAGCGGGAAATGGAGTATGGACCAAGTAGACCTCACGGGTTATGTGTTCGGCGAGTTTAAGGTCCCGGGAACACCCGGTATATATAAACGGGTCAGCTTGAGCAACTCTCATTTGCAACTCAACACCAACTTTTAGAGAAAGAGTGTAGAGAGAGAAAGTGGAGAGAAAGTGGTGATTCAAGGCTCAGCTGATCAAGAGATTGAAGATCGGTGTTTATGGGCATCCAAACAACAAGAAAATACTAAGAATCCAGGTAAGAAACATCATTTAATCGGTTCTTTTAGGGTAAACCCGGATTATAGGGTTTGGGGTTTTTGAAAGTGGCAAAGAATCACCCAAAACTCACGTTTTTGTGTAAGAAAACATGTAAGAAGCTTAGATATAACTTCTTGGGTGATAAACCAAGGATTTGGGTGTAAAAGATTGAAGTTTTGGGTCAAAAATGGGTTGGTTCGTAATTTCAGCCCGTTCTGCGAAACTGGGTGTTCATCCAGCGAAACTGTGGATCTTCCTGCGAAACTATAGTTTCGCAGGTAGTTTCGCAGACTTGAATTTCCAACAAAAGTTGGGCGAAACTTGCAGTGAAACTGGCAGCGAAGATGCCAGCGAAACTGCCAGCGAAGATGCCAGCGAAACTGCCAGCGAAGGTGGCAGCGAAACTGCTGGCGAAACTGCTGATCATGCAACGAAATTAGCAGTAAAATTAGGCAGAAATTAACCCCTTTGAGTGTTAACTTATCTGCAGGCTGTGTAGTGCGACCGTTGCTTAGAAAGTTTGATTGAGAAGCTACTCACTGAGTCCATGTGAATTCTAGATCCCCTATTTTAAATGTTTTAAACTTGTTTGGGGCTGGAAATGCATATTTAACATTTTTATAAGATTTGGGTGTATACGCGTATGTGCATATGTATGTGAATGGATGATGCATGATGTTTATGATGATGTGTGATGGGGTATGTGATGTGATGATGATGCTATGTATGATATGGTTATGTTTATGTTTATGTTCCTTATTATATTATTTCCGTGGATTTACGTGGTATGATTATGAAGTAAATAGAAAGCATTACGTAATGTGAAGCGGAAGATAATGAAAAGAGGAATGTAAAGAATGAAAGAATGCATGCATTATCGAAGTAATGCATGAATGGAAAAGTCTTGCAAAGAAAGGTTGAGGTGAGTGACTGTGCTGTCGCAAAAGACTTGTATGCCAAAGGTTGAGGTGAGTGACTGTGCTGTCACAAAAGACTTGTATGCCAAAGGTTGAGGTGAGTGACTGTTTTGTCACAAAAGACTCGTAAGCCAAGGTTGAGGTGAGTGACTGTGCTGTCACAAAAGACTTGTATGCCAAAGGTTGAGGTGAGTGACTGTGTTGTCACAAAAGACTCGTAAGCCAAGGTTGAGGTGAGTGACTGTGTTGTCACAAAAGACTTGTATGCCAAAGTTGAGGTGAGTGACTGTGTTGTCGCAAAAGACTCGTAAGGGATTCAATCCATGAGATTGACCCGGATCTTTGTCACTTACCCCGGTGCTGGTGCCAGGCTTTGTGCGCAATGAATGGAAGTCTGATAAACTTCGGCCCAGTACCCGCTTTGTGCCTACGTTTAGGGTATAGCTGATGACATTGATCCGGAAGGAATGAACGAAGGAAGGTTAATGAATGAAATGTACGGAATGAAAGATAACGAATGATAAAGATGGTGTACGATGATGAATGAACGGAAGTCAACGAATGACGATGAAAGATAATAATAAATTATTATCTATGTGTACGTATGTTGTATGATCGCTTATGAAAGTAAAGAAATAATGGTTTTAAACGAAAGAAATGTATTTTGTTTTTATAAAAACTAGAACTCACTCAGCAACACTGACTTTTTATGTTTTTTCCAGTTGGCAGGTAATCTTGCTTAGGATGGCACGGGGCAGCTACTTGGCATTTTTGGGATGGCATCCATTGTTTAAATTATGACGTTTTGCATTGTAATGCGAACAAACAATATTTTGTAACGATTATGAATGTTGTATTATTTTGCAAAAGCATTGAATGAAATGATTTTAAAATATTCCGCTGCGTTGTTTTAGTACACTTAAATATATGTTTTATGTTTTAAGTGCAATGATTGACCAGCTGTAAGCTTCTTGGGAACGGGGCCTTACTAGTTGGTATCAGAGCCAAAGTTTAAGTGAAACAGGTTAAAATTTTCATAAGAAACCTAAACTTAAACTGAGAATGGGACAAAGGGAAGGGATGCCAGTCCGAGTAGCTGCGTGCCATCAAGTATTTTCTTAATGTTAACCGGTATTATGTGCGCATGTTATGTGGTTTATGTGCTTCTTAGTAGATTTAGATACTGATGTAGTCAGGATAGGAAATGCTTGGGGTATGAAGAGTAAAGTAAGTGGCTAATCACAACTGGCCACTGTAATTAGGGACTTACTATACTTGACATAAACTGAGCTATTACCTTGAATGACCGTGTTAGTGTTTGAATATTATAGCGTGTTAGAGGATGGCCGGTGGTAGATCTTTGAAGGCTTCTCGAGGTGGAGGTCGTGGTGGACGTGGTGCTGGACCACGGGTCACGAGAGGAAGGCCTAGGGCTGAAGAGGTGGCTCATAAAGAGCCCGAGACCCCTCATTCGGAGGGTGGTGATGAAAGTGCTAACTTAAGGGCCTCAGTGAAGGAGTCAGTGGTAGAAGAGGTTCACCAGGTCATACAGGCGATCTTACCGTCTGTGGTGACTGAAGTGATCAAAGCTGTGCGAGAAGGAGAAAGGAAGGAGAGGAACAGGTCCTCGGGAGGGAGAGAGCAATCGGAGACCGAGATGGTTGTCTCAACTGATGAGGAAGAAGAAGAAGAGCCTGTGCCAGAGGCAACACGAGGCTGTAACTATGGGGCATTTCAAAGATGCAAGCCCCCGACTTTTGACGGAAATGGCACTGCTGCTGCTGCTCATCGGTGGGTGAGAGAGATGGAAGCTGTATTTGATATCAGCGAGTGCCGGGAGGATTAGAAGGTGAAGTTTGCCACTCATTCATTTGTGGACTAGGCTCTGTGCTGGTGGGACAATATCATCCAAGCCGAGGGTAGTAGGGCAATTGGAAGAATGAGGTGGCCAGAGTTGAAGAAGCTGGTGATCGAGGAGTTCTGTCCTCATAGGGAGCTCGACAAGGTTGAGAAGGAGTTCCTGCAGCTGGAGGCTGGAACCATGACGCATCAGCAGTACACCACCAAGTTTAACGAGATGGCACGGTTGGTGCCGGATCAGGTGACACCTCTGTTGCGAAAGATCAAGAGATACATTCAAGGCTTGCTGGCGGATATCCGCAGGCATATGATCGTCGCCCGGCCGAGTACGTTTAGGTCGTTGGTTGATCTGGCAGGGAGGCTATATGATGAACGGGAAGTGGTGGTGGCTGAGGTGAGTAAGAAAGGTGATGGTGACCAGAACTGGAATGGGAAGAGGTTTGGTCGGGGTGGTGCCCCGACAAACAACAAGGTTGCGAGAGTGGATGACCAGCGTGTGGTCACATCCGGTTCGGGATCGAAGAGGTGTGGTAAATACGGGAAGGAGCATGCTGGAGAGTGTAGATGGGGATCGAATGTTTGTTTCAAGTGTGGGAGAACGGGGCATATAGCAAAGGATTGTCGTATGGCCAGATGTTTTAACTGTGGTGGAGAGGGTCACATGAGCAGGGAATGCAAGAAGCCAAGGGCTGAGAGTTCCAGAGCGAAGAAGACGACCGGAACTGAGGGGCAGAAAGCAAGTGCCAGAGCTTTCACGATGACCTAGGAGGAGGCTAGGATGGACGCCGATGTGGTGTCAGGTATTTCTAGTAAAGCAAACTCTTGCCTCCGTGTTATTTGATTCCGGTGCTAGTAGGAGTTTCATTTCTGCTGCCTTTTGTGCTAAGTTGCCTGTTAGTAGTAGGAGTATTGATGAGCCCTTTGATGTAGAAACTACCATAGGTAAGTCTACCAGGATTTCTGAGATTATAGAAGGCTATGACATAGAATTAGAAGGTCATAAGTTTCCTGCTAGACTGTTTGTGATGACCTTAGGCGGGTTTGACGTAGTCCTAGGAATGGATTGGTTGGCGGACTACGAGGCGAGCATTGTGTGTCGTAAGAAGATGATTAATCTGACCGCGCCTGATGGGAGTTCGGTGACGATTCACGGCGATCGAGTTATGAAGATTCCGAAGGTGATTTCGATGGCGGTGGCGGGAAAGTGCATGAGGCATGGATGTAGTGCCTACTTGGCCTACGTGAAGGATGTAGATACGCCAACACCATAACTATCAGATGTACCTTTTGTGTGTGAGTTCCCAGATGTGTTTCCTGAAGACTTACCAGGTATGCCACCAGACCGCGAGATCGAGTTCCAGATTGACTTGATACCCGGTGCCCAACCTGTTACTAAGGCGTCATATCGGTTAGCCCCCTCTGAGCTGAAGGAATTGATGGAGAAACTGTAAGAGTTGCTTGATAAGGGGTTCACTAGACTGAGTATCTCACCATGGGGTGCTCCGGTCTTGTTCGTGAAGAAGAAGGACGGTAGCATGAGGATGTGTATTGACTACCGTGAGTTGAATAAGCTGACGGTGAAGAACCAGTATCCGTTACCGAGGATTGATGACTTGTTTGATCAGCTCCAAGGTGCCAGTTGGTTCTCAAGGATAGACCTTAGATCTGGCTACCATCAGTTGAAAGTGAAGGAACAAGATATTCCTAAAACAGCTTTTCACATGCGTTATGGACACTACGAGTTTCTCGTTATGTCTTTTGGTTTAACAAACGCGCCAGCTGCTTTTATGGATTTGATGAATCGAGTGTGTTGGCCGATGTTGGATAAATCAGTGATTGTGTTCATCGATGATATCTTGATTTATTCGAAGAGCAAGGAGGAGCATGCCAGTCACATTCGAGAGGTGTTAGAGATGTTGAGAAGGGAGAAGTTGTATGCTAAGTTCTCCAAGTGCGCATTTTGGTTACGCGAAGTTCAGTTCTTGGGTCACGTGTTAAATCCCGAGGGGATTATGGTGGACCCGGCAAAGTTGGAGGCGGTGATGCAATGGAAGTCTCCAAAGACACCATCCAAGATCCATAGTTTCTTGGGGTTGGCGGGCTATTATAGAAGGTTCATCCAAGACTTCTCCAAGATAGCTTCTCTGGTGACTAAGTTGACCTGCAAGGACATGAAGTTTGTTTGGGGTCAAGATCAAGAGAAGGCTTTTGAGGAGCTAAAGGCGAGGTTGACTCAAGCTCCTATCTTGTCATTACCCGAAGGAAGCGAGGATTTGGTGGTCTATTCAGATGCTTCTTACTCGGGGTTGGGTTGCGTACTGATGCAGCGAGGAAAGGTTATAACTTATGCATCCCGACAATTAAAAGTTCATGAGGTCAATTATCCTACTCATGACTTGGAGCTAGCAGCTGTGGTCTTTGCATTAAAGATTTGGAGGCACTACCTATACGGAACGAAGTGCACAATCTTCACGGACCACAAGAGCTTGAAGTACTTCTTCGAGCAGAAGGATTTGAATATGAGACAGAGGCGATGGTTGGAGCTCATAAAGGATTATGATTGTGAGATTCATTATGATCCGGGCAAGGCCAATGTAGTGGCGGATGCCCTTAGCCGAAAGGAGAGGCCTGAACCAATTCAGGTAAAGGCTTACCAATTGATTATGACCTCTGATGTGATGAACCAGGTCAAGGAGTTTCAAGATGAGGCGTTGAAGGAAGATCATCTTAACTCTGAAAGGATGAGAGGTCTAGTCGCGGAGTTGGGTGAAAGCACTCTCGGTGTTATAACCCAATTCGGACGGATGTGGATTTCTCGTTATGGGGATTTATGTGGGAAGATAATGGACGAAGCTCATAAGACTCGATACTCCATTCATCCCGGTGCCACAAAAATGTATCAAGACATGAAGAAAGATTATTGGTGGCCGGGTATGAAGCGTGACGTAGTGGAGTACGTGAGTAAGTGCCTTACTTGCATGTGAAGGCAGAGCATCAGAAGCCGTACGGGAAGATCCAACCGTTGGATATACCCGAGTGGAAGTGGGAGCATATCACCATGGACTTCATTACGAAGCTACCACGTACCGCGAGAGGGTATGATGCCATATGGGTGACAGTTGATCGTCTGACGAAGAGTGCTCACTTCCTACCGATCCGAGAGAAGTATTCCTCTGAGAGACTCGCGGATCTATTCATCAAGGAGATTGTAAGTCGCCATGGTGTACCGGTGTCTATTGTGTCTGATCATGACACTCGGTTTACATCCAAGTTCTGGAAGAGATTTCAAGTTGCGATGGGAACGAGGTTACATATCAGCATGGCTTATCATCCCTAGACAGATGGTCAGTCAGAAAGGACCATTCAGACGCTTGAAGATATGCTTTGGGCATGCGTCATTGATTTTGGAGGAAGTTGGGATGACCACTTGCCGTTAGCGGAATTCTCATACAACAACAGTTATCATGCCAGTATTGGTATGCCCTCTTATGAGATGCTATACGGTATTGATCCAGCCAAGTTTAGGCAGATTGTTGGTGCGCTCCAATATGCAACTCTTTCTAGACCCGACATCACCTTTGCCGTTAACCGGGTCTGTCAGTTCATGCACTCCCCCACCGAAAACCATTGGAGTGCAGTCAAACGGATACTTCGTTATTTGCATGGCATGGTTAACTACGGATTACTTATTCGGCATGATTCCAGCTCCTCTCTTCATGCATTTACTGACATTTCATGGAATCATCTTGCTGCTTTTTCTGATGCTGACTGGGCTGGTTGTCTAGTGGACAGACGCTCTACGGGTGGTTTTGCTATTTACTTGGGCTGTAATCTCATTTCTTGGATGGCTCGTAAACAAAATACAGTCTCTCGTTTGTCCACTGAATCTGAATACAAAGCACTGGGCGACACTGTTGTCGAACTTCTGTGGTTGGAATCCCTGATGAAGGAACTCGGTTTTGTCTCTACTACTTCTCCTGTTCTTTGGTGTGATAATTTAGGCGTAACATATCTCTCCTCCAATCCTGTCTTTCATGCTCGTACTAAGCACGTGGAAATTGATTATCATTTTGTTCGGGAGAAGGTTGCTAAGGGGGGATTACGAGTCCGATTTATTGCTACCGGAGATAAGATTGCAGACATATTTACAAAACCTCTTACTATGGACAGATTCAACTTTCTTCGATCCAAGCTGCAGGTCGTTCCCTGGCCTCAGCTTGAGGGGCGTATTAGAACTAGCGACCCAGATTTAGTTATCAGTCTATTATCCAAGTTATGCTAGGGTTATAATATTGTCATTAATTAGAGGGTGCTAGATGTAATTTGTAATCCTATTTATATCTCCTTGTAAATCATTCTTAATCAATACAATAATTCATTATTAAGGAGTTGGGAAGTATTGAGGTGATTGAGGCTATGACTGAGAAGCTCGAAAAGATCAAAGCGTTTATGAAGGCAGCTAAAGATAGGCAAAAGTCGTACGCTGACAAGAGACGTAGACCGATTGAGTTCAAGGTGGGAGATAGAGTTATGCTGAAAGTCTCACCTTGGAAGGGGATCATTCGGTTTAGAAAGCGGGGCAAGTTGAGCCCGAGATACATAGGGCCTTTCCGAATCATTGCTCTAGTAGGAGAGGTGGCCTACAGGTTGGAGTTGCCCAGTGAGTTAAGTGGAATTCATCCGACATTCCATGTATCTCACTTGAGAAAGTTCTTAGCCGATGAGGATATGGTGGTGCCACTGGAGGATATTGAAGCGGATGAACGGCTCAATTATGTGGAGCAACCAGTGGCGATCATCGATCGCAAGGAGAAGAGGCTAAGGAATAAAGTTGTTCCACTTGTGCGAGTACAGTGGAAGAACAGGAAGGGATCTGAGTCTAAGTGGGAGACTAAAGAGGAAATGAGACAACATTACCCACGTCAATTTGAGGAATAACAGGTTTCGAGGATGAAACCTAAATAAGGGGGGTGGACTTGTAATGCCCGGAATAAATTCGAAACGAGCCAATTAATAATAATGGGCTTAGCCGAGATTATTTAAAGAAAATAAGCGGGAAATGGAGTATGGACCGGTGTTTGTGGGCATCCAAACAACAAGAGGCATCCAAGAATCCAGGTAAGAAACATCGTTTAATCGGTTCTTTTAGGGTAAACCCGGATTATAGGGTTTGGGGTTTTTAAAAGTGGCAAAGAATCACCCAAAACTCACGTTTTTGTGTAAGAAAACATGTAAGAAGCTTAGATATAGCTTCTTGGGTGATAAACCAAGGATTTGAGTGTAAAAGATTGAAGTTTTGGGTCAAAAATGGGTTGGTTCGTAATTTCAGCCCGTTCTGCGAAACTGGGTGTTCATCCAGCGAAATTATGTAGTCGTCCAGCAAAACTGTGGATCTTCTTGCGAAACTATAGTTTCGCAGGTAGTTTCACAGAATTGAATTTCCAAAAAAATTTGGGCGAAACTGGCAGTGAAGACGCCAGCGAAACTGCCAGCGAAGGTGGCAGTGAAACTGCTGGCGAAACTGCTAGCGAAACTAGCAGCGAAACTGCTGATCATGCAGCGAAATTAGCAGTGAAATTAGGCAGAAATTAACCCCTTTGAGTGTTAACTTATCTACAGGCTGTGTAGTACGACCCTTGCTTAGAAAGCTTGATTGAGAAGCTACTCACTGAGTGCAGGTGAGTTCTAGATCCCCTATTTTAAAGGTTTTAAACTTGTTTGGGGCTGGAAATGCATATTTAATGTTTTTATAAGATTTGGGTGTATACGCGTATGTGCATATGTATGTGAATGGATGATGCATGATGTTTATGATGATGTGTGATGGGGTATGTGATGTGATGATGATGCTATGTATGGTATGGTTATGTTTATGTTTATGTTCCTTATTATATTATTTCCGTGGCTTTACGTGGTATGATTATGAAGTAAATGGAAAGTATTATTTAATGTAAAGCGGAAGATAATGAAAAGAGGAACGTAAAGAATGAGAGAATGCATGCATTATCGAAGTAATGCATGAATGGAAAAGTCTTGCAAGCAAAGGTTGAGGTGACTGACTGTGCTGTCACAAAAGACTTGTATGCCAAAGGTTGAGGTGAGTGACTGTGCTGTCACAAAAGACTTGTATGCCAAAGGTTGAGGTGAGTGACTGTTTTGTCACAAAAGTCTCGTAAGCCAAGGTTGAGGTGAGTGACTGTGCTGTCATAAAAGACTTGTATGCCAAAGGTTGAGGTGAGTGACTGTGTTGTCACAAAAGACTCGTAAGCCAAGGTTGAGGTGAGTGACTATGTTGTCATAAAAGACTTGTATGCCAAAGTTGAGGTGAGTGACTGTGTTGTCACAAAAGACTCATAAGGGATTCAATCCATGAGATTGACCCGGATCTTTGTCGCTTACCCTGGTGCTGGTGCCAGGCTTTGTGCGCAATGAATGGAAGTCTGATAAACTTCGGCCCAGTACCCGCTTTGTGCCTACGTTTGGGGTATAGCTGATGGCATTGATCCGGAAGGAATGAACAAAGGAAAGTTATGAATGAAATTTACGGAATGAAAGATAACAAATGATAAAGATGGTGTACAATGATGAATGAACGGAAGTCAACGAATGACGATGAAAGATAATAATAAATTATTATCTATGTGTACGTATGTTGTATGATCGCGTATGAAAGTAAAGAAATAATGGTTTTAAATGAAAGAAATGTGTTTTGTTTTTATAAAAACTAAAACTCACTCAGCAACGTTGACTTTTTATGTATTTTCTAGTTGGCAGGTAATCTTGCTGAGGATGGCACAGGGCAGCTACTTGGTGTTTTTGGGATGGCATCCATTGTTTAAATTATGATGTTTTTGCATTGTAATACAAATAAACAATATTTTGTAAGGATTAAGAATGTTGTATTATTTTGCAAAAGCAATGAATGAAATGATTTTAAATTATTCCGCTGCGTTGTTTTAGTACACTTAAATATATGTTTTATGTGCAATGATTGACCAGCTGTAAGCGTCCCGGGAACGGGGCCTTACATTAGGCTTCTGTGCCTCACTCATAACCAAGTCTCTTAGATTTCCATAGGAAGGTACCCAAAGTCTATCCATGAAGTAACGGATTCCATCAGTTTTCACCTTAAATTGTTTGTCCATCCCACACAATGATTCAGATTCAACATTTTCTTCTTTCAAAGCTTTCATTTGAGCTTCCTTGATTTGTTCAGGTAATTGAGTGCTAATCGTAAGCTATAAAGCTCGTACTCGTTGGGGTTTAGCAGTTTCCTTTCTGCTTAAGGCATCAGCAACCACATTTGCCTTTCCCGGGTGGTATTTAATAGCACAATCATAATCATTCAATAATTCTATCCAACGTCACTGCTTCATATTCAGCTCTTTTTGCTCAAAGATATGCTAAAGACTCTTGTGATCGATGTAAATAGTGCATTTGGTACCATACAAGTAATGCCTCCAGATCTTCAAGGCAAAACCACTGCACCCAGTTCCAAATCATACTGCACCCAGTTCCAAATCTTGGATGGTGTAGTTCTTCTCATGCACCTTCAGTTGTCTTGAGGCATAGGCTATCACCTTGTCACATTGCATCAAGACACAACCAAGCCTTTGAATAGAAGCATCATAATAAACCATAAAGTCATCACTTCCTTCTGGTAATGCTAATATCGGTGCGCTACAAAGCTTCTGTTTCAACAACTGGAAGGCTGTTTCTTCACTCTCTCCCCATTTAAATGTGGTACCTTTATGTGTCAAAGCAGTGAGAGGTTGAGCAATTTTGGAAAATCCTTCAATGAAGCGTCGATAGTAGCCTGCCAGTCCAAGGAATTGCCGTATTTCACTAGGCATTTTGGGAACTAACTAATTCTTTATTGCCTCAACTTTTGCAGGATCTAGATGGATTCCCTTTCATTAACAATATGACCCAGAAATTGCACCTCTCGAATCCAGATGTCACACTAAGAGAATTTAGCGTACAATTGTTCCCTTTTCAACATTTCCAAGATTAAGCGTAAATGCTCCTCGTGTTCCTCTTTGGTTTTAGAATAGATCAATATATGTCATTGATGAACACGATAACAAACTGAATGAGGTAGGGTTTGCACACTCGGTTCATGAGGTCCATGAATACTGCTGGTGCATTAGTCAACCCAAATGGCATGACCAATAATTCATAATGATCGTAGCGAGTTCTAAATGCTGTTTTCAAGATGTCTTCCTCTCTAACTCTCAATTGATGGTAACCAGACCTCAAATCATTCTTGGAATAATAACTGGATCCCAGAAGTTGATTAAACAGGTCATCAATACGAGGTAGAGGGTACCGATTCTTAACCGTGACTTTGTTTAACTCTCTGTAATCAATACACATCCGACATGTTCCATCCTTTTTCTTAACAAAAAGAATAGGGGCTCCCTAAGGAGATGAGATTGGTTGGATAAATCCTTTATAAACAGCTCCTGAAGCTGTGCTGATAACTCCTGCAACTCGTTAGGTGCCAACCGATAAGGTGCTCTTGCAATTGGAGCTATTCCAGGAGTCATCTTATTCTGGAATTCCACTTGACGATGAGGTGGCAACCAAGGCAAGTCCTTGGGAAACACCTCTGGAAAATCACAAACTACCGGAATGTCCTCTATTTTCTTCCCTTTCTGCTGTTTATCCGTCACAAAGGCCAATATGGCCAAACGACCTTTGTGTAACAATTTCTGCGCTTTCATATATGATATGATGCCTATCACTACACCGCTCCTCTCACCCTTTACCGAAATAATTTCTCCACCAATCAAAATACGTATAAATTTCTCGTGACATATGACTTCTGCCTGTTTCTTGGAAAGCCAATCCATGTTCGCAACTACATCAAAGCTCACAAGTGTAACCGACATAAGATCAATGTCAAAAGTGTGTCCAGCTAGTTCTATCTTACAACCCTTAAGGATGTGTGTAACGTGAATTTGCTTACCGTCAGCTAATTCTATGGTATACTAGGATTCCAAAGTAGAAGGCGTAACATTTAAAAGACTACTATACTTAGTAGAGACAAAGCTTCTATCGGCTCCAGTATCAAATAGTACATTAGCATAATGACCATTAACAGTAAATTTACCAGTAACAGTAGTAGGATCATTTAGAGCCTCACTTGAACCGATGACAACGACTCTCCCCTTGGCTCCACTATTTTTACCACCATTGTTGTCAACATTACCAGTGTTGTTATTGTTGTTTCAATTGCTCCCAGCACCATTGCCATTCTTCCTTAATTGAGGGTAGTTCCTCTTGTAATGCCCTTCCTTCCCGCATTCAAAGCAACCCTTAGGTGTTTCTTGTGGTTGTTGTGGGGTTTTCATCAACTCATCATGACAGTGTTTTGCTGAGTGTCCTAGTTTCCCACACCTTTCACACTTGAAGTTATCACACCTGCCGGTGTGATGGTACTTGCATTGATTACATTTAGGATACTTCCCCACGTATCCTCCTTGTCCTGGTGCTGATAAAGATCCCTAGATGAAGCTCTGATTGTTATCAAATTTCTTTTATTGTAGCTGCTAAGGCTGGCTATTTGATGAGGAACCTTAATTACTAGTGTTTTCCTACTTGCGTTTGTTATCAGGTACGCTAGCCACCGCGCCTCGTTTGGGTAGTTTTCCTTGTTCCATCGCCTGGTCGGTCAACCTATGGGCTAACCGAATAGCCTGTTGTATGGTGGCAGGATTAGAGGCTCTGAATTTCAAGAACCAAACCACGTAAATAAACCTCAATCCTCTTGTGCATCTCGTTCACCATCCCCGGGCACAAGGTTGCCAACTCGTGAGACTTAGTGGTATAGGCCTCAATCTCGGAACCTTGCATCTTCAGCTGTGAGAATTCAACTTCCAGCTTTTGCACCTCATCACGAGGGCAATACTCCGTGGTCATCACCGTCTTGAATTCTTCCCAAGATAGGTCATTAGCCATCGCCTGACCCAACATCTGCACCTAGGCATTCCATCAGGAGAGTGCTACGCCTTCGAGGGTTCCAGTAGCGTACTTCACTTGATCGGCTGGCTGGCAGTTGTATTTAGCAAAGACTGATTCAGTCTTCTCAAACCACCGTACCAACCCTACAGCTCCACTGTAAGTATAGGGCTTACAGTCCATAAAGGCTTTGTAAGTACAGGGTGGGGGTCTCGTGCCAACAAACCAAACATTTAGTTCAATGGTCTAAACAAACAGCTAGAGTATTTATCAAGCCACTCATATCTTTTACCTGCTTGTTGTGCAGCTTGTATAGTAGCCACTATCGCCTGCACATGCATGTTTATCAAGGCAGCCAGTTTCACGGGGGTCATGTTGACTACTCCCGTGCCACGCCTTGTCCTCGGCCACATCCTCTTCCACCACCTTTCATTTTCATTTTACATTCACAAACACAATAATAAGCAATATCTAACATATTTATCTCTTTGAAGCATAGTAAATAGTAAGAAAATAATGAAGTCCATCAACCACAACATTTATAACCAAAGATAAATAGATTGTAAGTAATTCACAAAATATTCAATCGATATCAAAATTTTTAGTTTTTCAGTTGGGTGGGAAACAACCCTTCCCATATAGGTTTAAAAAAAAACGCTACGCAGTCCAAGTCAGATTAATGTGAAGATCAATCTAATACATCAGATCTATCACTATCTTCCTCTGTCACTATAGGTTCTTCCTCTTCTGGGGCTTCCTCTGGCTCTTCCTTGGGTTCCTCTTTAGATTCTTCCTCGGGTTCTATGGTAATATGCATCACGACGAGTTGGGCTTCCAGGTCACCAAGTCTTACTCCATAGTCGTGGATAGTGTAACACCCGGAAATTTATTAAAAGGAAAAGAAAATAAGAGTAGAAAAGAAGGAAAAGTGAAACATTTCAAAGTAAAGGGGGTTAAAGTGTGCAAGTGGCAAACTTATATATTATGGGTTCAAAAAGCAGGGGATGGCCGCCCACACCTCCATTTCACCATTCTGCTTTTGGCTGCAAGAAGGGAAGAAGAAGTTCAACCAGATTTTTAGTGTCAGAAAGCTGAAACTCTCCTAGAAGGTGAGGTTTTCTTGTATCTTCTGCTCGGTTTTCAGTTATGTTCGAGCTGCTGGACTGATTCTTACGTGTTTCTTGTGTTGGTTGCTTGTTTTGGTGTGTTTAGGTGCTAGAACTCCTGTTTGCTCTTGGTTTGAAGAAGTCTTACTCGAAAGCGGCTAGAGGTGAGTTCTAGATCCCCTCTTTTACTTGTTTTATACTCGTTTTGGGCTGATGTACATATTTGCTGAAGTTTTACAAACTGAAATTTGAATTTTTGACGTTTGCAACTGAATTTATGTAGGTTATGTGTTTTAAATGCCTTATTCGTTGCTTTGTAGTGGTAAGCTATGTTCTAAGTGTTTAGCCTAATAAATCGATACCAAGGACATATTAGAATGATGATTGAGAACTGGAAATAGCATAAGTTTCATTGCAGGTTGGTTTTGAACATCCGTATTTACTGAGTGTTCAACCGCATTGGTTGAATGTTCCCTCGCATAAGTCTTTTGTTCATCCGCATTTAGTATTGTTCATCTGCATTTAGTATTGTTCATCCGTATTTGGACTTGTTCATCCGCATTTGACATGTTCATCCGTATTTGGTTCACCCGCATATCTTTAGGCACTTGGAATATTTTTTTGAGGTTTTCATCCGCATTTGCTTGTCCGCATTTTCTGAACATTCAGCCGCATTGGCTTATGTTCATCCGCATTTCTTTGGGCACTTAGGATTTTTTGAAATCTTGGGGAGTAGAATGTAGTGTTAAGTTCTAGAATGTTTTGGTCGTTTATGCCTGTTGATGTTATGAATGATTGTGGGTTGAGGCTGATGTTCTATATTACGTAATATTATGTGACTTTACGCGGTGTGTTAATACCCTTTATGTAAAGTATTATCATATTAAAAGTGAAAGAATATGATAATTAAAGTGGAACATAATGAGCGAATGAAAAGTCTTGCAAGCAAATGAAAGAAGGTTCACAACTCATTGAGGGGTTGTTAGCTCAACTGTGTGCGGTTTAGCTAACCCATGAGGATGCACACAGGGGTCAATCTTTGTGATTGAATAATATGTACGAAACAGGACCCTTGTCGCTTGCCCTGGTACTGGTGTCAGGCTTCGTGCACAATGTTAGGGTATTTATTGACTTCGGCCCAATTTCCGCTTCGTGCACAATGTTTGGGGTATGGCATATGACATTGGTCTAGAAGAAAGTGAAAGATAATAATGAAAAGTATGAAATAAACGATTATGGTGAATAAATATTATCTAATTGTATGTATGATGGGTGATCACGATTAAAAGTAAAGGATAAGTTTTCGCAAAAGCAAAGTATTTTATTTATAAAACTAGAACTCACTCAGCGCTGACTTTTTATATGCACTTTCAGTTGGCAGATAATGATGTTGTTGTGGATGGTACGGGGGTAAAGCTACTTGGCAAGTAAAGACTGACATCCATCTCATGCAGATATAATATTGTTGTTTTGTAATGCAATTAAATGTTCTTTTGTAACTTCAATCAACGATGTATTACTTGGCAAAAGTATTTATTAATGCATGAAATGGTTTTTGATAATTCTTCTGCTGCAATATTTTCCTATGTTAATATATTTTAAATGAGATTTTAATAATGAATAATGCTATGAATGACCAACTGTGGGGTCTCCGGGATCGGGGCCTTACAAGTTGGTATCAGAGCCAAAGTTTAAGAGAATTGGGTAAATTATTTTTAAAACCTAAACTTAAATTGAGAATGGGACTGAATAAAAGGATGCTAGCGCAAGTAGCTATGTGCCATCAGGTAATTTATTTTCTTAAAGTGAAGCGGTATTATGTGCGTGTGCTATCAGATTTATGTGCTCTTAGTAGATTTGGATACTAATGTAGTCAGGATAGGAAATGCTTGGTGGATGAAGAGTAAAGTAAGTGGCTAATCACAACTAGCCACTGTAATTAGGTACTTACTATACTTGACATAATCTGAGCTATTACCTTGAATGACCATGTTGGTGTTTGAATCTAATAGTGTTTAGAGGATGGCTGGTGGTAGATCTTAGAAGGCTTCTCAAGGTGGAGTACAGGGTGGTCGTGGTGCTGGACCACGTGCCATAAGGAACATGGCTAAGACTGCTAAGACGACTCCTGCAGAGCCCGAGCTTCATCACCATAAAGGCGGTGATGAGAGAGCTAACCTGAGAGCCTCTGTGAAGGAGGCAGTAGTGGAGGAAGTTCATCTGGTCATGTAGACGATTCTACTGTCTGTGGTGACTGAGGTTATTTATGCTGTGAGGGAGGATGAAAAGAAAGAGAAAGAGGAGAGGAAGAAAATTGTTAGGAGAGGGGGCAAGGAGAGAGGTTTAGGTGAAGGGGAGCACAACCAGAAACTGAGATGGTTGTCCCCAGTGATGAAGAGGAAGAGGAAGCGGTGCAGGAAACTGCAAAAGGGTGCAGTTATGGGGCATTCCAAAGATGCAAGCCCCCGACTTTTGATGGAAATAGGAACGTTGCTGCTGCTCACCGATGGGTGAGAGAAATGGAGGCTGTGTTGGATATCAGCGAATGTAGGGAGGATCAAAAGGTGAAGTTTGCTACCTATTCATTCATGGACTCGGACTTATGCTGGTGGGACAATATTTTCTAGGCAGAGGGTAGCAGGGGCGATTAGGAGAATGAGGTGGAGTGAACTAAAGAAGATGCTGATCGAGGAGTTTTGTCCTCACAGGGAACTCGACAAGATTGAGAGAGAGTTCCTACAGTTGGAAGATGGAACCATGACGCACCAGCAGTATACTACTAAGTTTAATGAGATGGCAAGGCTGGTGCTAGATCGAGTGAAACCCGTGTCAAGAAAGATTAAGAAGTACATCCAGGGTCTGCCGGAGGATATTTGTAGGCACATGATCACTACCCCGAGCGAGTACGTTTAGGTTCGTGGTTGATCTGGCGGGGAGACTTTATGATGAGAGGGAGGAGATGGCAGTAGTGGAGGTGAGTAAGAAGGGTGGTGGTGACAGAAACTAAAACGGGAAACAATTTGGTCGTGGTGGTCTCACCCGAACAACAAAAAGGCAAGGGTGGATGACAGGAGGGTAGTGTCGGCGGGTACAGGGATGAAGAGGTGTAGTAAGTGCGGGAAGGAACATATGGGAGAGTGTAAGTGGGGACTGAACGTCTGCTTCAAATGTGGGAGGCCTGGTCATATGGCAAGGGATTGTGGGGTGATGAGGTGCTACAACTATGGCAAAGAGGGCCATCTGAGCAAGGATTGCAAGAAACCGCAGACTAAGAACTCTGAGGCAAGAAAGGGGATCGAGAAGGAGAAGGAAGGGCAGAAGGCAAAAGCCAGAGCATTTACTATGACCCGGGAGGAGGCTAGAGTGGACCCCAATGTTATGTTAGGTACCTTCCTAGTAAACCAAATTTATGCCTCTGTGCTTTTCGATTCTGGTGCTAGTTAGAGTTTTATTTCTACTGTCTTCTGTGATAAGTTGCCTGTTAGGAGTAGAAAGATTGATGAGCCCTTCGATGTAGAAACTGTCATCGGTAAGTCTACCATAGATTCTGATCTGATAGAGGATTGTGACATAGAGTTGGAAGGCCATAGGTTCTCTGCTAAATTATTCGTGATGCCCCTAGGCGGATTCGTTGTGGTTCTAGGGATGGATTGGCTAGCAGCCTATGAGGCTAATATTATGTGTCGCAAGAAGATGATTTGTTTGACCGCACCTAATGGGAGTTAGGTGATGATTTACGGCGATAGGGTCAGTAAGGTTCCGAAGGTAATTTCAATGGTGGTGGTCGAGAAGTGCATGAGACGTGGATGTAGTGCCTACCTAGCTTATGTGAAAGATGTGGATGCGTCAGTACTACGATTGTCTAACGTACCGGTCGTGTGTGACTTCCCAGATGTATTTCCTAAGGATCTACCAGGTGTGCCACCGGACCACGAGATCGTATCGATTTGATACCTGGTGCCTAACCTGTTGCCAAGGCACCGTATTGACTAGCTCCCTACGAGATGAAGGAATTGATGGTCCAGTTGCAAGAGTTGTTGGATAAGGGGTTCATCCGACCAAGTATCTCTCCCTTGGGTGCTCCAGTCTTGTTTGTAAAGAAGAAGGACGGTAGCATGACGATGTGCATCGACTACTGTGAGTTGAACAAGTTGACGGTGAAGAACTGGTACCCACTACCGAGGATTGATGACTTGTTTGATCAGCTCCAAGGTGCCAGTTGGTTCTTAAGGATAGATCTTCGATCTGGTTATCATCAGCTAAAGGTTAAAGAATAGGATATCCCAAAGACCGTATTTCGGATGCGATACGGGCATTACGAATTCCTCGTTATGACTTTCGGTTTAACCAACGCACCAGCCGCTTTTATGAATTTGATGAATCGGGTATGTCGGCTGATGTTGGATAAATCAGTGATTGTGTTTATCGATGATATCCTAATTTATTCGAAGAGCGAAGAAGAGCATGCCAGTCACATTCGTGAGGTATTGGAGACGCTTAGAAGAGAGAAGCTGTATGCTAGGTTCTCCAAGTGCGCGTTCTGGTTACGTGAGGCTCAGTTTTTGGGTCATGTGGTTAATTCTAAAGGGATTATGGTGGACCCGGCAAAAATGGAGGCGGTGATGCAATGGAAGACTCCAAAGACGCCATCCGAGATCCGCAGTTTCTTGGGTTTGGCGGGCTATTACATGAGATTCATCCAATACTTTTCCAAGATAGCCTCACCCTTGACCAAGTTGACCTGTAAGGAGGTGAAGTTTGTATGGGGTCGTGAACAGGAGAATGCTTTTGATGAGCTAAAGACAAGATTGACTCAAGCTCCTGTCTTAATGTTACCCAAAGGGAGCAAAGACTTAATGGTCTATTCGGATGCTTCTTATTCGGGGTTGGGTTGCATGCTGATGCAGCGGGGGAGAGTAATAGCCTATGCATCCCATAGTTGAAAACCCATGAGGTTAATTACCCTACTTATAAAACTTGATACTCAATTCATCCCGGTGCTACGAAGATGTATCATGATATGAAGAAAGATTACTGGTGGCCGGGAATGAAGCGCGATGTAACGGAGTATGTGAGTAAGTGCCTTACTTGCTTACAAGTGAAGGCAGAACATCAAAAGCCATACGAGAAGATCCAACCCTTGAATATACCCGAGTGGAAATTGGAGCACATCTCCATGGACTTCATTATGAAGTTACCACGTACGGCAAGGGGGTACGATTCCATATGGGTGATTGTTGACCGTTTGATGAAGAGTGCTCACTTTCTACCGATCCGTGAGACGTATTCATCTGTGAGGTTGGCGGATCTATTCATTAATGAGATTGTGACTTGTCATGGTGTACCAGTGTCTATAATGTCTGACCATGACACTCGGTTTACATCTATGTTTTGGAAGAGATTCCATGATGCGATGGGGACGAGGTTGCACATTAGTACGACTTACCATCCTCAGACAGATGGTCAGTCAGAAAGAACCATTCAGACGCTTGAGGATATGCTCCGGGCATGCATCATTGATTTTGGAGGAAGTTGGGATGAACACTTACCGTTAGTCGAATTCTCATACAACAACAGTTATCATGCCAGCATTGGTATGCCTCCATATGAGATGCTATACGATAGGAAGTGTAGAACGCCCGTATGTTGGGGTGACATTGGGCAGAAGGTGTTAGGGAGCATCGAGGTGATTGAGGATATGATCGAAAAGTTAGAGAAGATCAAGGCCCTTATGAAGGTGGCAAAAGATAGACAAAAGTCTTTGCAGGATCGGTTTTGACTCTAAACACAGAACTCACTAAGTCTCACTTGATCAATGAAACACATAATCTCAAACTAAAGTTGATAATATTATACGAAGTTAATGAACAAGAGAATGCTTTTCAAGATACTTGTGTATATTACTTCTCAACTTAGTATTACAAGACTCTTAAGCTCATGCTACTTAAGTTACAATGAGAAACTATATACACTACTATCTATAACCGGTTATACTTGGAAAACCAGCTGGAATCTACAACTAGACAAATACTACATTGATAGAAGTAAAATATCTAAGATAAAATAATATCCAAGATAAGGTAGTCATGACAGGTCCATGACTTACATTTTGTCACCAACTAAGGATGGCATCTGTACTAAGTTGAAAAGGTGAACAGTGGATTAAAGTATGGTCAACTACATGGGTTAGGAAAAGCACCATGTAGTGTATCAGAGTCTGTCAGACAGACCATACTTATGTCCACTGGTTTATAGTTGATTTTTTAGAAGCTAAATGGCTTCGGAAGAATAAGTTCTTCCGAGGCAATTTATACTTCGGAAGAAACAACTTCTTTCGAATCTTCTACAGGTCTTTATGACTTTATTCTTCGAAAGACTATGTATTGGATCTTCTAAGTGTGAATAATTTGGAAGGAGAACTGCTTGGTCTTCGAAAGACTTTGTTCTATCCTTCAGAAGTTTTTCATATACTTCGGAAGGAAAACTACTTAATCTCAGAAGCTCTTCAGACATAATGCTTCAGAAGATCTTTGACATAGCTGCGGAAGAGTAGTTTTGTCTTCAGAAGACTTCTTTAACTTGTACACAAAATTGTTCTAATGTTGTTTTGGTTGCACCAGCCTCATATGATCCCGGGAAAGTAGATATTTACCCTTCTATTTGTTTTTCCCTATTATGGTGGTGAGGAGTTTGTACAGGTCATTCGTAGATAAAAAATCCAATCGATTGCTCTGAATGACGTGTACCTCTTTGCTGCATCCCTTTGAAGAGAGTTAGTTGATGGGAAAGGTAGTCATATTCCCATCTAACTATAGGATCTGAAGTGGATTGATGGGAAAGGTAGTCATATTCCCATGTAACTATAGGATCTAAAGTAGAGCCCTCAACCATTTGTAGAAAGGTTTTCCCTTTTGTGGTTGTGTCGTCTTCTGCATCATATGCTCTCCTTTCAACTCTTCTTCGATCTTGGCCTTCTTTGTGAGCTTGGCTAGATGAAGGCTGCTTAAATGATTTCTGATGTGAGCAGCTATCTTAGAGTCAGAGGGATTGGAGAATGGCTTCTCTGCTAACTCAGCAATGTCAAATCTGCTGGAATGTAGCAGAGAAGAAGTGTCAGCCCTGGTAACTTCACCATTCTCCCTTTATATAGTAAAGCTGTGGGAATCTTCATCGAACCTCCACTGGACAATTTGCTTTCTAGGATTGAGGGGTTTTGTTGGCAGTTTGTCCCCTTTCCTAGTTTCCAGCAGAGTCACCAGCATTCTTCTTAACTTCTTCTCGACTTCATTGAGAGTATCTGAATTTGTTGCAAGAAGTTGAAGAGCTTGGTCTAGTGTTCCTTTAGGAAGATCAAGGAATGAATCTCTTATGAGGGAACTGGAACAGCCATCAATGAAAGTCAGCTGGATGGACTCTTCCTCACAAGAGATGTCGCTCAGTGTTGTGCAATTTGTGAGCTTCTTCTTTATCTCCTTGAATTCTTCCAAGGTTAGGGGTTTTGATGGATCAGAGGATGGTTTGGTTTTTGAGTGGGTTCTTGGTTGTGTTTTGGGTCGTAGGATAAGTGGTGGTGGTGGTTGGTGGGAAGCAGTGGGTGATGGTGTAGGTAAGGTTGATGGAGAAGGTTCAGGGGTGAAAGGTTTTGTTTTGATGGGGAAGGGAGAAGGCGAGGTTGTGTTTTGGGTAGTGGTTTGGGTACCATCCTCTGAACACTAGGAGTTTGAGCAACCTCCTTCCTTCTTCCTAGGCGAATGTCAGCTTTGATGTCGCTGACATGTCGCTGTAGGGTCTTGATTGACATGGGACCCACTTGCCTCTCGGAGAAGCCGTGAGCTCGGAGATAGGATTTCATCCAATCCTTGTCTCCCTCCTTTTTGGTAGCTGCAAGTTCTTCCTCTACGTCTTTCTTTCTCTTCTCTTTCAGCTTCTCCCTAGCAGCCTTCTTCCTCTCCTTGTTGATTAGATCTTGCTCTTTGTGAAAAAGAAACAAGATGTGTCATTTTTGTAAGGTGCCAGCTCCTCTTGAGAATAGCATCTGTTGCAGAGAAAGACTATTCTCTCCATCCTCTCCCTTTCTATGGCTTCTTCCTTCTTTTTTCTTTCCTCCTCTTTGGCCAACCTTGATGCTTCTTTCTTTTCTTTGTACAACAAGGTTGCCTTTTCTAGTTTCACAAGCTCATCAGTTAGGAGTACAAGAGTTTTTTCGTTGGCTACTCCTAGGCTGATGAGCCTATCAATGACTTCCACCCTCCTTTTATTGTTGAGACTTGCTTAGGCGGCTGTTGCTGCTTTGCTACTTGCAGCCAACAACTTTCCAATATCAAGTCTGCCCTTCTTCTTTAGGTTCTTCAATCTTTCCTCTTCTAGTAGCTCCTCAGCAGTAAGCTTTCTATTCCCCTTAGGATCAGAGGAAGATTCAGCCTTTAGGAACTCAGGTTCAGAAGATTCAGGTTGGAGAGAGGGTGTTTGAAGTAGTGGTTCTTATAGGAGAGAGGTTGTAAGGAAGTCCTCACTGTTAATCTCAGAGGCTAGTTCAAGGATTTCCTATGTGATGAACAGATCACTGGACAATGAAGATAGTCCAATTATTCTTTCGACAGCTTGGATTTTTGCCTCGGAAGTAACTGGAACTGCATCACCTGTCCCATCCAAATCAGTTGCTGGGCCATCAGTCTGTACATCCCCTTCAAAGTTAATCTTGGGTTCAGTAGAGACCTTAGGTTGACCAACTTCCTCTTTAGAGGTGGGTGGTGCATTCAGCCTTTGAAGCTCTTCAGCTCCAAAGTAGGCGACAGCTAGATCGCGCAAGGGCTGTTCAATGGAGGAGCTCAACAGAAATTTGGTTAGAAACCTATTGAGATCTATAAGCATCCTTTGGTCCACTTGAAAGGTAATGGGAGCTGGTTGAGGGAAGACTGTTGTAGGGTGATGCTGTTAGGGGTAAAAGATAGATAAGGCATTAGGAGAAGTTGTTGCTATGGGGTAAGTGGGTTCCACATGATGTTGTTTCTGTATATTCTATTCTTTTTTGGTAGCATTATCTTGAGAAGTAGATGAGCTGGAGGAAGAAATTAAAGAAACCTGGATAGGTACGTGCCTGATAGACTTCTCAATCTGTGTCTCAGTTAGTTTAGCATTGAGATATTCAATCTCAAGTTACTGAGTGGCAGACCTATCCTCTAAAGTCTTCACCTTTGATTCAAGGTTTAAGACTTTAGAAATCAGGTCTTTGATAATGAGTTGCAGTCTACCCTCATCTTCTTTTAAACAATCATAGGGAGATGAGATAACATGCCTGGCATGTTCATCATCACCACTAGTTATGGTTTCTCGGCACCCTAGATACCCTTCCCTACTGATGTCCTTTTCAGAAACATCAATTGGCAAGGTTGCCGTAGACTCAGTCTCACTGATGTCACCACTTTCCTGAGAGGCCAGTGAGACACTCTCAGTAGTGGTGGCTGAGTCTACATGAGTCACCTCCACACCAGCTGGACTCACCTCAGTTTGGCTGAACTGATGTTGGCTAGATATCAGAGGTTCCCTGGGGCTCAGTTGATCTTGAGAGAGGTATTGTAGATCAACATCATGGCCCTGATGAAACATGATATCCTTATCAGGTTGGATTAAAAGGTTAGTGAAGGATAGAGAGGTTAATTCAATTGACCCAGGACCTTGTTCAGCACCTAATGACTCTTCTGCAATAGCATATGTGCGATGATGTGGTTGTCCCTTTTTGTTTTCTCAGGGGAGTGTTGAGACTCACCCTGAGGGCTAATGGCTTGGGTTTTGGGCTCATCAGGTTGAGACTGAGGAGACTCAACACTGATATTGAGGTCGATGGTGGAGGAATGTGTGACCTTTGGCTGAGTGGGAGCCTTGAGTTCCACTCAAGCCTTTTTAGTGTCGACAGAGGGGACCTGATCATTCAAAGTAGATTGATCAGGGGTTCGCTTGGAGCGTCTGGTGTATGTAACTTTTATTGGGTGGGAAGAAGTAGTTGGCATTTGAGTG
This sequence comes from Flaveria sonorensis, assembly GCA_025506505.1. NCBI lineage: Eukaryota > Viridiplantae > Streptophyta > Magnoliopsida > Asterales > Asteraceae > Flaveria > Flaveria sonorensis. The sequence goes on along the minus strand of CM046435.1, from coordinate 14,898,540 downwards.
GGGAGCTCTGGTGTGGGTTCATCGCCTGCTGGGCTTGCAGGGATGTCACTAGGAGCCGTTGGCTCAAGCATACTAGGAGAAGATCAGTGAAGCTCCCCATGAAATTGGTGGACACCTTCTTCAAGGTCTTGAAGATGCCCGGCCTCATGTGTGGGACCATTAGAGTGTCTTCATGTGGTAGTCTGTTCTAGTCTAGCTCACAGTTTATTATTTGCTGAATAAACCGAGGATACATGAAAAATGATTCCCGGGTAAGATATCCTCACAGATTATTCAGCATAAACCTTGAATAGTTGACACGGAGGCCTTTTACCATTCCATGGACTAGGCAGCCCAGATCATATAGGATTTGATCCCAACCCCCTTATTTGTTGGATAGGCAGTGTAGAACGATGTGCAACAAGAATTTCTAGTTGTAAGAGAAATTAAACTTGTAGATAGTGGACTTGTGAACATCACCACCATATCCCATCTGAGTGTATGTGTTTGCTAACTCAATTTGGGGAATTTAGTTGGGGCGCCTTTGTCATGAAGCTCCAGATGCTCCCTGATGGTAGATTCAGAAATGATGATCTCTTGTCCGCTGATTCTCGACCTGATGACCCTTTCATCATTCAGAGTTTCACGACGACCGTTTGCCCAAAATTCGGTCATGTGATTAGAGTATATGGTGGAATTTATAGTGAGGGTGGTAAAGTATGTGGAGTGGAACAAAAAATTGATGATGGGGGCAAAGTCAGCATCCTTAGAAGAATCAAGGATGGCGACTTGGTTATGTTGAGGATTGAGAGCCATTGTAAGAAAGTATTGTTTGGATTGAAGGAATTTGAGAGAGAGTGAAGACGATAATGGGAGTATTAGGTTTTAGTGGTGGTAAAAAGGGTAAAGAAAGAGAGTCGGAAGTTTTAAATAGGGGGTAAAAGACCATACCGATAAGGTGAAAAGACAGTTTGGGTGTGTACTTGACTATTGTAGCAAGATAGATAATTTAAGATATTCCGAAAAGATCTTAATCTTTACACAGTGGAGCCCAAAGGTTTCCATTACACAATAAAAGTTTTCTTCTGAAGGAAAAGTTGCTTTCGAGAGAAAATACTTCTTCCGAGAGGAAGTTAATAGCCTTTCGAAATAAATTTGATCTATGATCAAATTTTCTTTCGAGGGTAAAAACTCTTCGAAATAGAGTACTAAAGTGAAGGAATTTACCTTCGGAAGACATAAAGATCTCTTCCGAGGGAAAATTTCTTTTCGAAAGAATTTCCACTTGGAAGAAAAACTTTAGTAACAGGACTTAGATTGTAATTAGACAACATAAACAAGACACATTTTAAAAAGGTTTTTAAAAGAAATAAACTAGTCAATGTTAATCATCCTAATAACTATGATTAAGTATTTAAATCTTTGTTCATCAAAGGCTTTGGTGAACAAGTCAGCATATTGTTCATTTGAATTAACTTTTACTAGTTTAATCAAGTGTTTCTCATGAATGTCTCGAATGAAATAATACCTGATATCAATGTGCTTTGTCTTGGAGTGCTTGACTGGATTTTCTGTAATGGAAATAGCACTCGTGTTGTCTATGTGGATAGGAGTATTCATGAAGTTGAATCCATAGTCTAACATCTGATTTTGAATCCATAGCAGTTGAGCATAGCAGCTAGCAGCAGCAATGTATTCAGCTTCAGCAGTTGATGTAGAGACACATGATTGCTTCTTGCATTGCCAGGAACTAATCCTTCCACCAAGAAATTGACATCCTCCTGATGTGGATTTCTTGTTAATGTTATAGCCACCATAATCATTGTCAGAGTACCCATAGAGATTGAAATCCTTATTCTTAGGATACCAGAGACCCAGTTTGGGAGCTCCTTTGAGGTATCTAAGAATCCTTTTGATGGCAATTAGGTGAGACACCTTGGTTGCACAGATGCAAGTTGCAAATATGATATCAGGTTTACTAGCTATGAAATTTATCAGAGATCCAATAATTGCCCTGTACTGATGCTGATCAGTATCCTCCCCCTCAGAATCAGGACATAGATTGTGATTTCTGGGTATAGCTGTCTTGGCTGTCTGACAATCTTTCATCTTAAATCTTTCTAAGATGTCCTTGACATACTTAGACCGGTTGATAAAGAATCCTTCTTCCATCTGCTTCACTTGAATCCTAAGAAAGATATCCATCTTTCCTATGGATCTCATCTCAAATTTCTTTCTCATGATGCTTTCAAAGTCTTTGCATATTTGGTCATTTGAGGAACCAAATATGATGTCATTGACATAGACTTGAACAAGCAGCATGTCCTTCCTAGATTTCTTTATGAACAATGTCTTTTCTATGGTGCCTCTGGTGTAGCCATTTTTGAGGAGAAACTGAGACAAAGTCTCATACCATAGCCTAGGTGTTTGATGCAGGCCATAAACAGCTTTATCCAGTTTGCACACATAGTTGAGATGTTGTGGGTCTTCAAATCCGGGTGGCTGACACACATAGACTTCTCTGTCTATATTCCCATACAAAAATGTACATTTGACATCAAGTTGATAGACTGTGAAGTTCTTGGATGCTGCAAAAGCATGGAAGATTCGCACAGCTTCAAGTCTTGCAACAGGTGCAAGACATCAGTGTAATCTATGCCTTCTTCCTATGTGTATCCTTGAACAACAAGTCTTGCTTTATTCTTGATGATCAAACCTCTATCATCTTTTTTGTTTCTGAACACCCACTTGGTGCCAATAGGGACTTGACCAGGTGGCGAAGGACATAGGTTCCATACCTTTTACCTCTTGAATTGAAGCAATTCCTCTTGCATAGCTTCAATCCAATTGTTCTCCTTCAGGGCTTCTTCCACTTTCTTTGGTTCCAATTGAGAGAGAAAGCATGAGTACAAGCATACATTCCTATTATGGGTCCGACTTCTTGTTCTCACACCTTCTGATACATCCCCAATGATGTCTTCAGCTGGATGAGTGTTGTGTATTCTGAGCCTTCGAATTACATCTAATTGCATAGATAGGTCTAGGTTTGAGAAGTTTTGCTCAGAACCTCGAATACCATCTCCAGCTGATGTCTCACATTCATTCAATGAGGACTGATTAAATGAATGAGTGACATCATCAATGGTAGTATGATTTGAAGCAGCATCAATAGTTGCATGTTCTTCCATGTCACTGTCTTCATTAGCTTGGTGTTGAGTGCTTTAATTGTCAACCTCTGGGTTATAAGGCTTAGTGAGCTAACAATTTGTTAAAGCTCCTTTATTTCCTGAGATACTCATGCTTTCAGAACTTTTAGCAGTAGGAGCTTGTTCTTCATTTCTTCTTGGAGAACTAGAAATAGGTCTAGGTAGCTCAAACAGTTGATCTTCATATGGGTCACTTTGAGTTCTTGTTCCAGCTAAAACCTTCTCACAAGATGGTTTAGAATGTTTTAGAAACAATTCTAAATCAAAAATATATTCAGGTCCATTCCCTCTAACACAAGGAGTGTTCTTATTAACAACAATGTTGGATGATTTCTCAAGCTGTTGAGTTTTGATATTATACACTCTATAAGCAATAGAGGTGGAGGAATATCCAACAAAGATAGCATCATCTGACTTTTCAGCAAATTTTGCTAAATTGTCCTTTGTGTTGAGTATGGTACACCTACTGCCAAAGGACCTAAGAAAGCCAATGAATGGTGTCCTCTTGTTCCATAGCTCATAAGGTGTCTTCTAATGAGGCTTAAAAATGAGACTTTGTTTTGCACATAACATGCAGTGCTGACTGCCTCTGCCTAGAAAGTTAGAGGCAGCTTTGAATCAGCTAACATTGTTCTTGCAGCCTTAATAAGTGTCATGTTCCTCCTCTCAGCAACACCATTCTATTGAGGAGTTCTAGGAGCACTATATTATCTGGCAATCCCTTTTGAGTTACAGAATGAGTCAAGAACTTGATTCTTAAACTTAGTCCCTTGATCACTTCTAATGACTTTTACCTTGTGATCCTTTTGATTTTCAATTTTAAGAATAAAATATTTTAAAGTTTCAGCCGTTTCATCTTTAGTTCATAAAAAGAATACCCAAGTGAATCTTGTAAAATCATCAACAATCACAAAGCAGTATGATTTCCTTCTAATGCTCATTAAACTTAAGGGACCAAAAAGATCCATATGCAATAAGTGTAATGGAGTGGTGTTAGAGTTAACCTCTTTGGATTTATGAGTGACATTGTGTTGTTTTCCCTTTAGGCAAGTAACACTGTTGTCTTTACAGAAAAAATCCTTTTTAGGCACACCATGTACCAAATTATTTTTAACCAAGTTGTTCATGTTTTTAAAATCAACATGGCACATTCTTTTATGCCAAAGAGTTGACTCATCACCATTGGCTTTGGAAAGAAAGCATGATACTTCACCCAGTGGGGAAGCATTGTTCATATCTAGCTTGTACATATCCCCTCTCCTGGGAGATCTAAGAAGCACCAATTCCTGAGGAATTGTCATCCCGGGTATGAGCATAATGCACTCATGTTCTGTGAAAAGCATTTGGTGCTTTTGATCATAGAATTGAGAAACACTTAACAGATTGTGTTCAATGTTTGACAAAGTTTACTTTGTGAACTTTTAACTTACCATTGGATACAATACCTCTACCGGAAATGTATCCTCCTGCTTCACCTCCAAACTAAACAGGACCTCCATCAAAATGTTTAAATTGTTGAAGAAGAAATCTGTTCCCTGTCATGTGCCTGGAGCATCCGCTATCCACAATCCATATATTTCCATTCTTGTCATGTGGATGTCCCTGAACATAAAGTGAGATGATTAGTTACTATTGGAAACCCAATCCTTGTTGGTCTTGGGTTCTTCCAATGTAGATGATTTAATTGAACCAAAGTAAAGGCAAGTGGGTTCAATTTGTGTTTGTGAAGAAGAGGTACTGGCTGCAGCATCTGTTCTGTTCTTCGATACCATCCTGTGGTTGACCAGTGTAGATGATCCTGAAGAAGATTGAGCAGCATGACCTTCTTCCGAGACTACTTTCTTTTCAGAAGATTTCAAAGGATTCCTTTTGTTCCTTTGTTTCTTCTTAGGCTTGTCTTCCGAAGCTATTTTTCTTTTGGAAGAATGACTTTCTTCCGAAAGCAACTTAGCTTTGGAAACAAGCTTTCCTTTCCTTGTCACTTGGACCATGTGATAAGATCCAAATGTGAAACCTTCCTTGACTCCTCTTTTAAAATTGGTTGCACAATGTGTGCTTGCAGGATTGTAGTAACAATCTTTAGCCATGTGGTTATGCAGACCACAGATTATGCACTCAATGTTACTCTTGATGGGGCATGATGGTTGTTGGTTCTTGCACTCCTTTTCTTCAACAGCTTTCCCTTTAACTTCTGATTCTTTAGTTGGATAGGAATGCTAGTACTACATTCCTTTCCTGAGTCAGAGTTTCCAACTTGGAATCCAGCTGAAATGAATACACCCTTTTGTCTGGGATCTATCTTCATCCTAGACTTAGTCACCTTCTTGGCAGTTTTCTTTGCTGCCTTGATTTTGTTCTTTCTCTCTTTGTTGGTTAGGGTAGGACATCAGCGGTGGGAATAAGGTTTTCTACCTTATCCTTCCCTGTGGTGGTCACCATAGTTGCATCATTCTTTTGCTCATTGGGTAGTGGGTCAACAGTTGGAATCTCTTGCTCATGAGTGCCAGATCTTGGCTGTCTAACAGACACATAAGAGTGTGGTGGAGCAACTTCATTGGTGCCCAACCCACTTTTGTTCTGATAACACATCTTTGAGTGGGAGGATGATGCAATGATGGTGTTGAAGTTATGCTCTTCAATAGCATATTTCTTTGCTTTAGCCTCAGCTATTACTAGCTAGGCTTGAGCCTCAGTCAACTTAGAAATCAAATCCTTTATTTGAGTCCTGTAGTTTGTATGTTCATGTTTTAAAGGGGAAATTGTTTTCTCTAACTCTTCAATTTTGAGTTTATAGTCAGATTCTGCTTTCTTGAAATCAGATTTTAGGATGTTTAAGGACTCAATATTGGATTTAATTTCCATGTTGTAATCCTAATAAAGTTTAACCTTAGCAATACAAGCTGGAGTACAGAGATTTTCATATACCTTGCTATCTTTAGTTCCAGCCATGAGAGCTTGAGCAGGAGTGACATCTTGCACCCTGAAGCTCCAGTCAACCTCTTGAGCAACAGCCATAGTTTGCTGCTCAGTAGGTTTCGGTGCAGCCCTTGAAGTGGTAGGATGTTAGGAGGCTTGAGTTGCTCCAGGATTGGATCTTGCAGCTTTGCATTCCCTAGCAAAGTGACCAAGCTGGTTATAGTTGTAACACTTGTCTTTGCTTTTATCAAATCCTAATTTGCTGTTGGTTGGATTCTGAGGGAACTGCCTTCCTGTTCTTTTCAAGAACTTCTTTGCTCTGTAGGTGAGGAGAGCCATCTGTTGGACAATGTCCAGGTACTCAATGTCATTTGGGCTAAAGCACTCTAGATCATTAAAGATAAATTGAAAATCTCCAGAGTGTTCACTTCCTGAGACAAAGGCACAACTATCCTAAAAAGGAGTGTGTTGAGCCTGTTGAGACCTGGGTGTCTCAGGGAAAGTGATGTATGGCCCAGAGGAAGATGAAGGCTATTGGGGATAGTTCAGGTACAACTGAGGTTGTCTTGATCCTTCAGCAACATGTAAAGCATTGCTGACAGCAGGATTTGAGGGTCGGTTCATCTATTATCTCTTCTGAGTCTCCATCTCCATACAGTATCCATCAAGGATTCCGTACTATTCAGTCATGGTGAGAGTGTTAAGATTTTCAGTTCTCTTGATAGAAACACAATAGAAAGTCCATTCATGAGGAAGTGCACTCATGAATTTCCTTACAATGTCTCTCTTCTGAAGATCCACTCCCATAGATTGAAGAGAGGTGATCAAGTTCATGTACCTGAAATATTATTGGCTCAAGGTCTCACCAACGATATATGTTAAGTTTTAAAACTTCTGCTTTGGTACATCCTTCCTAGACTCGTTGGATTCAGTGGAACATGAGTACATTAGCTTCAACGCATCAAATAGTTCTTTGGTTGACTCGCATTGCCAAAAGCCAACCATTGTGGAGTTTGGTATGGCTGTAAGAAAAACATTCATTGCTTTGCAATCAATGTCTGTTTTCTTGAAGCCTTCATCATAGTAGTCTTCAACGACCTTCTCTATCATGGCACCATTACCCGCTGGGGCTGCTACCTTAGGAAGGTAAGGACCATGAGTGACAGATTTCCACATGCGGCTATCTTGATACTTGATGAACCCTTCAAAATGTTTGCAACAAGTTCCAAAATCATTAGGAGTGATTGTGAAGAAGCAAGGATGATATGGTATGGTTAGTCTCACAATCAAGAGCCTGGAAGCTCTGATACCAATTACAGGATCGGTTTTGACTCTAAACATAGAACTCACTAAGTCTCACTTGATCGATGAAACACAAAATCTCAAACTAAAGTTGATAATAATAGACAAAGTTAATGAACAAGAGAATGATTTTCAAGATACTTGTATATATTACTTCTCAACTCAGTATTACAAGACTCTTAAGCTCATGCTACTTAAGTTACAATAAGAAACTATATATACTACTATCTACAGCAGGTTATACTTGGAAAACCAGCTGGAATCTACAACTAGATAAATACTACATTGCTAGAAGTAAAATATCTAAGATAAAATAATATCTTAGATAAGGTAGTCATGACATGTCCATGACTTACCTTTTGTCACCAACTAAGGATGGCATCTGTACTAAGTTGAAAATGTGAACAGTGAACTAAAGTATGGTCAACTACATGGGTTAGGAAAAGCATCATGTAGTGTATCAGAGTCTGTCAGACAGACCATACTTATCTCCACTGGTTCATAGTTTATTCTTCCAAATCTAAATGGCTTCGGAAGAATAAGTTCTTCCGAGGCCATTTATACTTCGGAAGAAACAACTTCTTCCGAATCTTCTACAGGTCTTTATGACTTTATTCTTCAGAAGACTTTGTCTTGGATCTTCTAAGTGTGAATACTTCGGAAGGAGAACTGCTTGGTCTTCGGAAGACTTTGTTCTATCCTTCAGAAGTTCTTCATATACTTCGGAAGGAAAACCACTTAATCTCAAAAGACTTAGTTTTCCTCCGGAAGCTCTTCAGACATAATGCTTTGGAAGATCTTTCACATAGCTGCGGAAGAGTAGTTTTGTCTTCGAGAGAATTCTTCAACTTGTACACAAAATTGTTCTAAGTGTTGTTTTGGTTGCACCAGCCTCATATGATCCAACAGTCGTATGCTGACAAGAGGTGTAGACCTATTGAATTCAAGATGGGTGATAAAATTATGTTGAAGGTTTCACCTTGGAAGGGGATCATCTAGTTTAGAAAGTGGGTTAAGCTGAGCCCGAGGTATATAGGGCCTTTCTGAATCATTTCTCGAGTAGGAGAGGTGGCCTACAGGTTGGAGCTACCGATGAGTTAAGTGGAATTCATCCGACATTTCATGTATCTCATCTAAGAAAGTGCTTAGCCGATGAAGATATGATCTTCCACTAGAGGATATCGAGGTGGATGAACGGCTTAATTATGTGGAGCAGCCAGTGGCCATCATTGACAAAAGAGAAGAGGCTACGGAATAAAGTGGTTCCACTGGTGCGAGTACAGTGGAGACACAGGAAGGGGTCCGAATCTACGTGGGAGACTGAGTAGATTTCCTTCAGAAGTAAATGAAGAACTTCCAAAGGTAGAACCAAGTCTTCCGAGACAAAGTAGTTCTCCTTCTGAAGCATTTACACTTAGAAGATCCAAGACAAGGGCTTCCAAAGAATGAAGTCATAAAGACTTGCAGAAGACTCGAAAGAAGTTGATTCTTCCAAAGTACAAAAATAGGCCTCTGAAGAATTTATTCTTCCGAAGCCATTTGCCTTCGGAAGAATCAACTATGAACCAATGGACATAGTTTAATCCACTGTTCACCTTTATCCATCGCCAACTCTGATATACTGCATGGCGCTTTCCCACGCCCATGCAGTTGACCATACTTTAATCCACTGTTCACCTTTATCAGTTAGTACAGTTACCATACTTAGTTGGTGACAAAAGGTAAGTCATGGACCTGTCATGACTATCTAGTCTTGGATAATATTTTATCTTAGATACTTTACTTCTAGCAATATAGTATTTGTCTAATGGTAAATTCCAGCTGGTTTTCCAAGTATAACAGGCTGTAGGATGTAGTATAAAGTATCTCAGGTCCATGTATTTCTATGTATTCTTCGTAACACTTGTAATAGAACTTGAGAGCAATATACAACATCCTTGAAAACCTTATTCGTCTGTTCTTGTTCTTAGTTCTGTCTCAGTTACTTATGTTCTTAGTATCATTTACATAAACCCGGTTTCCCATTTGATCTGTTAAGTGTTCTAAAACTCTCCTCATTATGAGACTGATTGTATTGACGATCCCTTTAAACGGTCTTGAAATTGGTATCAGAGCTTTTTAAGCTCTTTATTGTAAGATCTCACCATCTTAAATCCCTTCAGTTTCACAAGACACTTAACAACTCAAATGGAAGCTATCATAAAGGCTGATATGGAAACCGGGTTTATGCAAAGTCTCCACTGATCACTCCTGATGACTTTGATACTTGGTGCCAAAGAATGGAAGGCTTCATCAAGTCTCAAGACTCCAGGATGTGGGGATCTGTTGTCTATGGACCTCATGTAACATCCACCTCTTCAGCTGCTGCTAGTGGTGGTATGATGAGATTGTGGATACTCAAATGGATGTTGGAGTAACTCTTGAGAACAGGGACATTGTAAGGAAGTTCATGTCCTCTCTTCCCAGATAATGGGCACACTATTATGTGGTCATTAAGAGGACTAAGAACCTTAAGACCCTTACTCACACTAAGTTGCATGGTATCCTCAGTGGCTACCAGATGGAGATGAACATGCAAAATCCATCTGGTAACTTCAACAATCAGCAGAGTTCATCCCTTCATGTGGTTGAAAGGGATTGCAGAGAACCACAACATCATCTCATCTGCTACCCTAAAAACTCACAAAAGGGTCCTTTCATCACCTTCCCGGAGACACCAAGAGAGAGCTACATCCAAGGAAGCCCATTCCAAGAGACAAGCTCTTCACAAACATTTGTTTCTACTGATGAAAGCATAGGAAACTTTCTCTTTACCCTTGAAGACCTGGTCTGTATCCATCCAGATGATCTGTAGTACATGGAAATAGTCTACCAAATGGCTCTTCTCACTCACAGAGCCATGAAGTTTTGCAAGACGACAGGGAGAAAGTTTCCTAGGAATACAGCTAATGGAAAGTCTGGGCTGGACAAAAGCAAAGTAATGTGTTACAACTGTAACCAAATAGGACATGATAGGATCAAAATGGATCAATCTGTGATGATATTGTGATGCAATTGAATCAAAAGAAACACAAGTAATCAAATCAATGCAAACATATCAGAAAAATTCATAGTTTTTCATTGATAGAATGCATAGAAATACAAGTGTAGAGAACAGTTACAATTCGTTCAACTGATTCTAAGGTGCACTAGTCTAGTCTTTGTGCTTTTTTACATAATACATAATCTATGCTATTTATACTATCAAAGAAACAAAAAGGAACATATATTTACAAATAATTCCCTAAACTATGACAAAACTATTAATAAAGACACTAAAGACTAAATATTAATCTTCGAGAGGCTTCTACAATACTCCCCCTAAGATTGACATTGTCTTTAGTCTTCAAAATCTTCAATCTTTGGTCTTCATTCTTCAATCTTCATTCTTCATTCTTCATTTTTCATACATCAAAGAAATCTTCTGGTTCTTCTTTTATTTTGAACATAGGCTTCTCCTTATACAGCTCTTGTTCTCTCAATGCTTTTGTAATTGCTGACTTGAATTTTTCTGCCAGAATAGCTTGCTCAGGCTTTGATTCATTTGTCTTTATCTCCATCTTTTCCATTCTTTCCAATGTCTCCTTGGACAAACCTGCAATGTCAATGTTAGCATAAAATTCCAGAGGTTTAGAGAACTCTTGCGAGTGAATTTCTAACACCCCTTTGCTCAAAATCCTCATAAAGTCAATTGACTTAATATCCTTCTTCACAATATTAGCATACGCTAAGGCTTTGCGTAATGCAATCCTTTCCATTATAGCATTCATGACTTTGATGATTGTCATGAAATACTTCTTGTCATTTTTAGCAACTTCAGAAGACACCCGTTCAAACTTTTGAATTGATAAAAAAGAAATGTAACTTGGATGAAGCAATTTTAGTTCAAATACTCCAAATAAAGAAATCATATCTTTATCCCAATCATCCAGATTTCTAACAAGCTTCAACTCAAATGTATCAACATTATAAAACCATCGTAGAATTGGTTTTGTCGTTTGAGAGCCCTCAATCACTTTCAGACCATGATTTGTTACTTTATCAAAGAATTTATCACTAAAAGCACCCAAAAATACATCTTCTTCTACACCTTTTTCTCCAAGTCTTCTTTTGCTTTTCAATGATTGAAAGTATTCTTTATCTTCCTGATCACACCTCGTTTTAAGAAATGAACTCATCCTTGATATTCCCCGGTTTAGCAATTGAACAAAATTTTCACCGCGACCAGCTTTTGTTGGGTTAATCAAAGGAAGTTTGTTTAGCTCTTTCAAGCCTTGCACAGGTAGTTCAATGATGCTTGAGTAAAAGTGATAAATATCACATATAGCATTTAATCTCTTGATAAAAAAGGCATCAAGTACTTCATCATATTTCCAAGCTACTATTTTAACTTCTTTTGATTTATCAGGAACAATCATTACATTAAGCAGTTCTGAAATTGGTTGTCCTTTTTGTAAAACATTTCGCACCAAGTCTCCTGCTATTCTAGCTTTATTCCACAATTGCTTTTGTTCAATCAAGACTTGATAAGCTTGTTTTTCATTTTCTGGAAACAACTTCATTAGCTCCTTTCGTCTTTCATGTCCACCTTTTATCAACTCCATGTTTTTGATCTCTTGAGGCTTTAGAATTCTTGTTCTCTTTGTGATCTCAAGATACTGTGGGTTGTCCATGTTGAGGACTATCATTCTATTTGTTTGTTTCTTAGTTTCTTGGAAACTTCTCACCAAGTTCCTCAATGATTCTGCTTGAAGTCTGTTTAATTTCTTCCTAGGATAGTTACGTGATTGTAACCATATCCTTAAAGCAGATACATTCATATCATCTGGATCAGGATGGTGTAACTCAGAAGTTGAAAGTTCTTCAACATTGATGCTTTCATTAAGAAGGTTCCATTCACCATGTTCCACTATGATCTCATTTGGATCCACTGGAGCACTCGATTCAACAGTTATACATTTTTTATATTCTTCATTTATTTGAGCTACAGTCAATCCATCCAAGAATACTCTGTTGTACTTCATTTTGATCATGTAATTGTACTTATATTCAATATCAACAGGAATGTCATCAGTTGTTTCCTGAATTAGAGAATGAGTAACTTCAACAATGTCTTCATCTTCCAATACTTCATCGTACCATGCATCTTCAAACTTAGATTCTAAATCATCAAGTGCCTCAATCTTCTCTTGATCTATAGGTTCTTGACTTTCTTGAGTTTCAACTTCAGATGCAGTCTTTTGAACTTTTGATGATTCAGCTAAAACTAAAATGTCTACATCATCAATTTTTTTTTCCTTTATCTATCTCAGATATCTTCTTAACATCAATTGGGGTAACTTCAAAAACTATCATAACTTCAAGAGACAGAGATTTTAGACTATCTTTCATCTTTTCAAATTCTTCTTTCAATGCATCATGACTTTCTTTTAAATCTTTAAACCTTTCTTCCATTAGGTCATAATCTTTCATCATTACATAAAAATTCTGTATATTCTCTTCTTTTTCTCTTTCCAAAATAGCAATCATATCATCTTTCTTTAATAGTTCTTCTTTTAGCTTCTCATTGTCTTCTTTTAGTTTCTCAATGATCTTATCCTTGTTTGAATTTTCTTCTTTCAAGGACTCTATCAAATTGTGATCATCTTTCTCTTGTTCCTCATCCACTTGCATAACATGTTCAATAACCTCTATGTTTTGAACATCAAAATTTAAATGCTGATAAATGTCTTCATTAGAATCATCAACATTTTGAATTTCTTCTTGTTGTTCATCTACATGCTCAACTTCTTCCATAACTTCTTCAATTACTTCATTAATGATTTCATTAATTTCATTTCTACCATCAATTCCATCATTATCATCATCAGATGTGGAACTAGAACTATCATCATCAATATTCTCATCATTATCATCATCTTCATCAACATCTTCATCTTCATCAACTAACTCTAGAGGATCTACTTCAATCAGGTCGTTTGGATCAACCGGTTCATCGTCAAGTAAATGAAAATGATCTTCATTTATGGTCACCTCATCTTGAGGCACAACCCTCATATAGTCAAACATTGGTACATTAGGAGCACCAGTAATCATTGATAGTCTTTTATATGAAGTTTCTATCATATACTCAAGAATCAATCTTTCACCACCAACTCCATAAGCATGATGATCAGGATTGGCTTCATTTATGATCATCTGCAGGAATCTGGGATACATCAGATACTTATTTCTGATTCCTTTCTCCAAGTTAAAGATAAATCCATTCATAATCCAATGACCCAAGTTGAATCTTCTGTTTGTTGCAAGAGCCACAATGGGCGAGGCTATATCAACTGGAAAGATGTTCCAACCCGCATTTCTTTTTGACATGCCATGCTGGAATATATAGCATAGTAGTTTCCAGTGATTGTACACTCGGGCTCTGAAAAATTATTTCTTAGGAAAATTATCTGGATGACCCATAGCAGTACAGGTTTCTCTACATTCATTAAATGAGACTTCTGCTAAGTCTTCAGGGTGATTGTTTCCAAGCCTTAATGCTTCTCTAATGGATTTTTCTGACACTTCAATCATTCTTTCATTGGTTATGAATCCTCTCAAAACTTTTCTCCCTTCTTCATTGATCTAAACAGATGCAGTGTTCCAAAACTTCTTTATCAGTCTAGCATAGATGACTGGTTGGTAACATGTAGCATAAACATACATAGTCCTTAATAGGAATCTAATCATCTCTTCATAGCCTGTAGCATCCTGAACATCTTCGTTTAGAAATGCTGCTACATTATGCTTAGGTTCAAACTTAAATTCAGCCATCTGAAAGGATAAGACAAAAAGAATTAGACACTTAAGAATTTTCAATATTTAATCAAATTGATATTTGTAGAAATTTAAATGAATTATTATGTTTTAATTCTGTTAACCTAACTTGCACTTTGAAAATTTTCTAAGTGTTCAAGTATTCTGTCAGAAAAACAAAATACATTCAAGTTAGAGTGTAAATGATTTCAAACATATCAATTCATTAAATTTTCTCAGATTAAAGAATGAATTTGTGTTTAATTTTCCATTTTTATTAAAAATTCATAAATGTGACTGTTCATATTCAAGAACTTCGACTGATGAACATGAACATCATCATCAAGAACAAATTTAATGAAAATCAGATTTGATTATCATAATATGTTCAAAATCAAGTGTATATCATCAATCAATATTCAATTTCAGTTAAGCATTTACATTAAGGTCATAGATTTCAAAATTTCAGTCGAACTAGGGTTCATACGCTCGTATAGCTATGAAACGCCCAATCAAATTCAAACTATAAACTTGAAATTGTATGAATTTTTTCATGAACTTACGTTTAGAATCTGAAAACAAACTATCAATCACAAGTATTGAATAAATAACAATCAGAAAGATGAACCGGTGAATCAAGGGTGTTCGATAGTCGGGTGCAAGATCAGGGGATTTAAGAGTGATTGATAGACCTGAAATCACAAGTGTTGTATTTATACTAAGTGTAAATTTTTAGGTGCATGAGCACTGTTTATGCGCATGAGACTCAATTTTACACAAAGAATTTAGGCGCATGAGCACTGTTTGTGCGCATGAGGTTTAGACGCATGGGCACTGTTCAGACGCATAAGCACTGTTTAGGTGCTTTTGCACTGTTCAGGCGCATGGGACTAACTGAAACGCCCAACACATGGTAATTTTTCACTTGAAACGTCAACTGAAATGCCCAACACTTAACCACAAATTTCAGACATATGACAACTGTTTAGGCGCATGAGGTTGTCTGAAACACCCAACACTTGTACAAAATTCTGAAAAAACATCATGCTCCTATTTTGGACTTTTGAACACTATTTAGACGCATGAGATTACTTCCATGAGTCTAACACTTGTAATTTTCAAATCTTCCACCTGAACACTATTTAAACGCATTAGTACTGTTCATATACTAATTTTTAAAATAATTTGTCAAATTTTGACTTTCACTCAAAATTTACATAATTGACCCTCAATTATTTTGGACTTTTGAACACTGAATTTTTTTTATATTTTTAATTTAAAATTATATATATATATATATATATATATATATATATATATATATATATATATATATATATATATATATATTTATGTTTTGACTTTTGATAGATCAAAATGGATCTATCTGTGATGATATTGTGATGTAATTGAATCAAAACAAACACAAGTAATCAAATCAATGCAAACATATAAGAAAAATTCATAGTTTTTCATTGATAGAACGCATAGAAATACAAGTGTGGAGAACAGTTACAATTCGTTCAACTGATTCTAAGGTGCACTAGTCTAGTCTTTGTGCTTTTTTACACAATACATAATCTGTGCTATTTATACTATCAAAGAAAAAAAAAAGGAACATATATTTACAAAAAGACCCTAAACTATGACAAAACTATTAATAAAGACAATAAAGACTAAATGTTAATCTTCGAGAGGCTTCTATAGGACACTTTGCTAGAGAGTGCAAGGCACCAAAGACAAATGGTGGCCAAGCACAAACCAGACCAAACTACACTGATGGAACTCCCCAGAATGAGAAGCCCAAGCAGTAAGCTACAGTTGCTGTTGAAGAAGGAGGCTTTGACTGGAGCTTTCAAGTTAAGGATACATTTCCAAACCAAGCACTGATGGCAGATCATAAAAAGCCAAGGTATTGGAACATCTTTGTACACCTGAGTGTATTGCTAAAGTTAACAAATATAGGTCTTATAACTTAGAGATGAGATCTGATCTTGAGTCCTTAAACATTTTAAAAGCTGATTTCAAAAGAACTAAAAATGATTACAAACTCAAAATAGAAGATTGTGAAGGATAGCTCCTCCATACACTCTATTGTCTATAAGACCTCCAAGGTATGGGACTTGTAAAGATGAGCTTTCCCTTATAGACCCCATAGATGAAGAGGATGAAGAGGAGATAGTGAAGGATAATTCTTAGAAGAGTGAAGAAGATCATCCTAAGAAGGGTCACTATTCTCCTGAGAAGAGAAAAGAATCTGGGATAACCAAGCCTAAGAGGAGGAACTTGATCAGGAAAGCAAAGAGAAAATCAAAGAAGGCTCAAGAGATCAAGGCCACTTTCAACTCTAAGCAGAAACAAGTGTTCATCTCTGCAAGATTTGAAGTGGTGAAGGTTGAAGACTCAAATATGAACTCTAGTACTAGGAGTTCTAGTTCATGTCCAACTCATTCCAGCAAAGAGAAGAAGTCTGATTAGCTGTGTACCACTGCTACATAGCCTGAACCATCCAGTTCCAATACCAAGCCTCACCCTAAGAAGCTTGTTACATCATATGTGAAGATGCAGATGGAGGTGGAAAGTGATCACGTTCAGTCTTGCTACATCGTGGACCTGTCATGACTACCTAATCTAGGATAATAGTTTATCTTAGATACTTTACTTCTAGCAATGTATTATTTGTCTAGTGGTAAATTCTAGCTGGTAAATTCTAGTGAAAAGTATCTTTGGTCCTTGTATTTCTATGTATGATTCGTAACACTTGTAATAAAACTTGAGTGCAATATACAACATCCTTGAAACCATATTTGTCTATTCTTGTTCTTAGTTCTATCTCAGTTACTTGTGTTTTTAGTATCATTTACATAAACCCAGTTCCCCATTTGATTTGTTAAGTGTTCTAAAACTCTCCTCATTGTGAGACTGATTGTATTGACCATTCCTTTAAACGGTCCAGCAAGCCTACATCATATGGTTGGCAACAAATGCCGAACCCCTTCCAGCACACGTTTAACATGATAGCTAACCCCTAACAGTTGACCCACACTGCTAGGCACGAAGCCTGCTCATGAATACAGGTCCCATTCATTCATTCATTGGCCAATCACAAGGATTAGACCCCAGATGTGCATCCTCATGGGCTGAAATAGCCGCACATCAGTTGAGCTAACGACAACATGGTCGTGCACCTCCATTCATTTTGCTTTCAAGGCTTTTCATTCATTATAAGGGCCCGGAGGTAACATTCATTAGGTTCCACTGTCTTTTTTTATTTCTTTATGTCCACTTGATTATGAATAATACTTATAAGATATCCAACATCTTTATAATCACATAACATGAAATGTTAATTATTACAACAATAACCCATATAAAGATTATAACATTAAAAACATATAACATATCATCCATTAAAACATAAGTACTAATCACTAAAACTCCATTCCCAAAATTTCAGGATAAACTTTAGTGTTCACAGCGCATGAATAAGGTCAACAGCGGATGAACAACTCCATAGCGGATGACCAAAGTCCACAGCGGATGAACAAAGTTCACAGCGGACGACCAAAGTCCATAGCAGACGACCAATATCCACAGTGGATGAACAAAGTTCACAGTGGACGACCAAGGCATACTAAGGCATGCAGCGGATGACTATGGCATACAGCGGATGACTAAGGTTCATAGCGGATGACTATTAACTCTTAAGTGCCCACAACGTACATTCTTAAATACTTAAGTGTCCACAGTGAATAGTCAATGTCCATAACGGACAACACTAAATCATTACAAGTGTCCACAGGGGACGACCAATGTCCACACCGGACAACCTATTAAATACTTATGTCATGTTTATGCGAATTCTAGTTCCATGCAACATCTTTAAATGTATACTTAGCTTAAAACTATCAGATTCACACTTAGTACACCAATTATTATCATAGACATCATTGGAAAGCATGCATTATTCGTAAAAGTCATCTTTTTCATGGTAAACATGGTTTTGCAAGAAACATCATTTTAATACACATATCAACCCCAAATAAGTAGAAAACGTGTAAAAGAGAGGATCTAGAACTCACCTTAACCAGCTTTCGAGCTAACCACTAAAAGCCGAGAGTAACCTGGAGTTCTAAAACCTATACACACGTAAACATTCAAATCTAACACATAGAAACACAAAGAAACCTGTTTAAAAGCTTAAACCCAACTAGATCAAAGAAGAATCACCATGAAAATCTTACTTTTTGAAGAATATTCCACTTTCTCACTCTAGAACCGGTGGGAGCTTTTCTCTCTTTAAAGCCGTATGATTTGAGTGCATGGGAGAGAGTATGGGTGGCCATCTTTCTTTTAAACCCCTTTATGGGCCAGTTTGGCCCTTGCATACTTTTACCCTTTGCTTTTAAATACATATCCAATTTGCTCCTTTACTTTTCTCTTTTAAAATTTTCGGGTGTTACAAGTCCACCCTCTTATTTAGGTTTCATCCTTGAAACCTGTCAGTCCTCGAATAGCTGTGGATAATGTTGCCTCATATCCTCCTCAGTCTCTCATGTAGACTCTGACTCTTTCCTGTGTTTCCACTGTACTCGTACCAATGGAACCACTTTATTTCTTAGGCTCTTCTCTTTTCAATTGAGGATGCTCACCGGCTGTTCCACGTAATTCAGCCATTCATCCACCTCGATATCTTCAAGTGGCATGATTAAATCATCATCTACTAAACAATTTCTTAGATGAGAGACATGGAATGTCGGATGTATTCCACTTAGCTCATCGAGTAGCTCTAACTTATAAGCCACCTTACCAACTTTGGCAATGATTTTGAATGGCCCGATGTACCTTGGGCTCAATTTCCCTCTTTTTTGGAAATGAGTGATTCTTTCCCATGCAGACACCTTCAACATCACCTTATCTCCTACTTGGAACTCAATTCGCCTTTTTCTCTTATCAGCGTAGGACTTCTGTCGATCCTTTGCTGCTTTTATAAAGGCCTTGATCTTTTCCAACTTCTCCGATGTGGCCTCGATGATCTTGATACTTCCCAACTCCGTCATATCACCGCAACACACCAAGGTTCTGCACCATCTCCCATATAACATTCCGAATGGTGGCATGCCTATATTTGCATGATAACTACTGTTGTAAGAGAACTCTACCAATGATAGGTGCTAATCCCAACTTCTACCAAAATGAATAATGCATGCCCAGAGCATGTCCTTCAAAGTCTGAATGGTTCATTCTGATTGACCGTCTGTCTAAGGATGGTAAGTTGTGCTAATGTGTAACCTCGTTCCCATCATATCGTGGAATTTCTTCCAAAAGTTGGATGTGAACCAAGTGTCCCTATCCGAAACAATGGATACCGGCACACCCTGTCTAGTTGCAATCTCCTTGATGAACAGATCCACCAACCTTTCCAATGAGTAAGTCTCTCAGATTGGCAAAAAGTGGGTGCTTTTCATCAAGTGGTCTACAATCACCCAAATGGTATCACATCCTCTCGCCATACGAGGCAATTTCATGATGAAGTTTATTCTGACGTGTTCCCACTTCCATTTGGGTATATCCAATGGTTTGATCTTCTCGTATGGTTTCTGATTTTCTGCCTTCAATTGCACACAAGTCAGACACTTACTCACATACTCCACCACATCACGCTTCATCCCCGACCACCAATAATCCTTCTTCAGGTCATGATACATCTTTGTAGCACCAGGACGAATGGAATACCGAGTTGTGCAAGCTTCATCCATAATCCTTCCCTCAGATCCCCATAGTGAGGAATCCATATCCGCAAGGATTGGGTTCTAACACCAAGAGTGTTCTCCCCTAAATCTGATATCTATGCCTTCATCTACTCAGAGTTGATCCTATCATCCTTCAATGCCTTATCTTGAAACTTTTTGATCTGATCCATGACATCGAGCATCATGATCAGCTGACAAGCCTTTACCTGAATCGGTTCAGGTCGTTCCTTTCGACTAAAGGAATCAGCAACCATGTTTGCCTTGCCCGGATGATAGTAAATTTTGCTATCGTAGTACTTGATCAGGTCTAACCACCTTCTTTGCCTTATGTTAAGATCCTTTTGTTTGAAGAAATACTTTAGGCTCTTATGATCTGTGAAAATGGTACACTTCGTCCCGTACAAGTAGTGCCTCCAAATCTTCAATGCAAAGACCATAACCGCCAACTCCAAATCATGAGTAGGGTAGTTAACCTCATGGATCTTTAACTGCTGGAACGCATAGGCTATAACCTTCCCTCGTTGCATCAACATGCAACCTAAGCCTGAATGCGAAGCATCCGAATATACTACCAAGTCATCATTCCCTTCAGGTAACGTCAAGACTAGGGCTTGGGTTAACCTTGTCTTCAACTCTTGAAAGGCACTCTCCTGGTCTGAACCCCATTCGAACTTCATATCCTTGTGAGTCAACTTAGTCAATAGAATGCCACCTTAGAGAAGTCTTGAATAAACCTTATGTAGTAACCTGCCAAACCCAAGAAACTATGGATCTTTGATGGCATTCTTAGCGATTCTTATTGCATTACAGCTTCGACTTTCATAGGGTCCACCATTATTCCTTGGGGATTAATCACATGGCCAAGAAATTGGATTTCTCATAGCCAAAATGCACACTTACACAACTTCGCGTATAACTTCCCATTTCTAAGTGTCTCTAGTACTTCCTTGAGATGACAAGCATATTCCTCTTCACTCTTAGAGTAGATCAGAATATCATCAATTAATACAATCATCGATATGTCTAACATCGATCGGCATACCTGATTCATAAGGTCCATAAGGGCAACTGGCACGTTGGTTAAACCAAAAGACATCAAGAGGAACTCGTAGTGTCCACAACGTATGCGAAAAGCTGTCTTAGGGATATCCTACTCCTTCACCTTCAGTTGATGGTAACCCGATCAAAGTTCTATCCTCGAGAACCAACTGGCACCCTGGAGCTGATCGAACAAGTCGTCAATCCTCAGTAATGGATACCAGTTCTTCACAGTCAACTTGTTTAGCTCACGGTAGTCGATGCACATCCTCATGCTATCGTCCTTCTTCTTCACAAATAAAACCAGAGCATCCCATGGAGAGATGCTTGGTCGAATAAAGCCCTTATCCAAAAGATCTCGTAGTTGCGACATCAGTTCCTTGAGCTCGGATGGAGCCAACTGGTATGGTGCCTTGGCGAAGGGTGTGCTCCTGGTGTCAAGTCAATCTGAAATTCGATTTCTCTATCGAGTAGGACCCCTGGCAGATCCTCAGGAAACACATCGGGAAAATCACATACCACTGGAACGTCCAACAGTTGCAGCACTGTTGCATCCACATCCTTCACATAAGCCAGGTAAGCACCACACCCTCGGCCTTATAAACTTTTCTACCATCAACCGTAACCAAACTACCATCGGGTGCAATAAAACGAATCATCTTCTTTTGACACATAATATTCACTTTGTGAGTCACTAACGAATCCATTCCTAACACCACATCAAAACCTCCTAGGGCCATCACATACAATCTAGCATGAAACCTATGACCGTCCAATTCTATAAGGCAATTGTCAATCATATTAGTCATTTTGGTAGATTTTCCTATCGCAGTCTCAACATGGAAGGGCTCATCTATCTTCCTACTTTTAACACGCATCAAACGACAAAAGGCAGTAGATATAAAGCTCCTACTAGCACCCGAATCGAATAACACAGAAGCATACAATTTGTTTACCAAAAACATACCAGAAACTACTTTAGGGTCCATTCTGGCTTCCTCCCTAGTCAAGTTGAATGCCCTTTCCTTCATTTTAGTGCTATCAATCTTCCTTTTTTCCCTCATCATCTTGATTCCTGAGCTTCCTGCTCCACCCTTCTTGCAATCCCGACCCGAGTGGCCTACCTCACCGCATTGGTAGCACCTTGGCACCCTACAATCCTTAGTATAATGGCCCTCGCCCTCATATTTAAAACACCTATTCATTCCCACTCTGATTCACCCATATGACTTTTTTCACACTTCTTACACTCCTTTCGGTCATTCCCCTTCCTCTGTTATGGGTGAAAGTCGTTGACCCTAATCTTCTTTTCCCTAATTCCGTAGTTGTCATTCCTGAACCTCTTCCCATTACCAAGCCTATTCTACTCTACTTCTCGGCCTTTTTGTAAATTGGCGCCGGTTCTCTCTCATCATACAACCTTCCCGCCAAATCCACGACTGACCTAAACGTGCTCAGTCTAACGGTGATCATGTTCCTCCTAATGTCCACTGGCAAACCTTGCATGTATCTCTTGATCTTCTTAGACACAGGCATTATCATATCTAGCATAAGTATTTCAAGTTCGTTGAACTTGGAGGTGTACTCTTGATGATTCATGTTCCCGGCCTCCAAATACAAGAACTCCTTAATTTTGTCCAACTCTCGATATGGACAATACTCCTCCAGCACTAACTCCTTCAACTTCGACCACTTCATTTTTGCTATTGATCGTTTTCCCTCAGCTTGGACAATGTTGTCCCACCAAAATAGTGTCGAATAAACAAAAGAATAGACAGCAAACTTCACCTTCTGAACATCCCGACACTCACTGATGTCCAAAACTGCTTCTATCTCTCAAACCCAATGATAAGCGGCAGTAGCATTACCATTACCGTCGAAGGTCGGGGAGCTTGCATCTCTAAAACGCCTTGGGATTTCTTCTTCTCAGTCCCTTTAGTGGACTTTCTTGATTTCTTCTTCTTCTTCTTCCCCTTATTCTCAGCTTTTTCTCCATCCTTAACAGCTCTAATCACTTTAGTCACCACTAAAGGTAAGACATTTTATATAACGTTGTAGATCTCATCAGCAATAGCCTCCTTCATAGTAGACTTGAGGGTAGCTGGCCCTTCACCCTTTTGGTGGCTATGGAGATCCGACTCCTCTTGAACTATCTTAGGATCCTTAGCTTTGTTTTTGGTGACACGTGGCCCAGTAGTATGCCCGCAACAAGCACCTCCTCGGGTTGCCTTCCCAATTTTCCTACCCACCATAATTTCTACCTCCTATAAGATTCAAATGCCAACCTGGTCATTCAAGGTAATAGCTCAGATTATGTCAAGTATAGTAAGTCCCTAATTATAGTGGTCATTTGTGATTAGCCACTTACTTTATTCTTCATTCCCCAAGCATTCCCTATCCTGCAGCACCCAAATCTACTAAGCACATAAATTCAGATAGCACATGCACATAATACTAGTTAACTTTAAGAAACGTTTACCTGATGGCACATAGCTACTTGGGCTAGCATTCCTTCATTTGCTCCCATTTTTAGTTTAAGTTTAGGTTTTGATAATAATTAACCCAATTCTTTTAAACTTTGGCTCTAATATCAACTTGTGAGGCCCTATGCCCCGAAAACCCCACAGTTGGTCATTTATAGCACCATGCATATTAAAATAAATTAAAATAAGAAAAACATTATAGCAGAAAATTTTAACAAATCTATTTCACACATTAATAATACTTTTTGCCAAGAAATACATCATTGTTACTGGGTTCAAAAATTAACATTCAGTTGTATTACAAGACAAAAACATTGTTCTGCATAAACATGGATGCTAGTCTTTATTTGCCAAGTAGCTCCAACCTTGTGCCATCCCTAGTAACCTCATTACCTGCCAACTGATATGCATATAAAGTCAGCGTTGCTGAGTAAGTTCTAGTTTTTTATTAATATATAGAAAATATATATTTAAAAGCTTCATTTAGAGATCACCCATCCATAATACATAACAGTCAAATTGACTGATAACATTCTTTAAGGCATTCTTTATCATTCATTCTTTTATTAACTTTCTCTTTCACTAACTAGGATTGTACTAAGTAAGAGCCTACATCATATGGTTGGCAACAAATGCCAAACCCCTACCAGTACACGTTTATCATGGTAGCTAACCCCTGACAGTTGACCCATACTGCTAGGCACGAAGCCTGCTCATGAATATAGGTCCCATTCATTCATTCATTGGCCAATCATAAGGAGTAGACCCTAGATGTGCATCCTCATGGGCTGAATCAGCTGCACATCAATTGAGCTAACAATAACATGGTCGTGCACCTCCATTCGTTTTGTTTGCAAGGCTTTTTATTCATCATAAGAGCCAAGGGGTAACATTCATTAGGTTCCACTATCTTTCTTTTATTCCTTTATGTCCACTTGATTATGAATAATACTTATAAGATATCCATCGTCTTTGAAATCACATAACATGAAATGTTAATTATTACAATAGTAACCCATATAAAGATTATAACATTAAAAACATATAACAAACATATCATCCTGTGACATCCGGTAATTTTCCGTTACCAAACTCCGTTAGTTCCGTTAGGTCTTGCATACACGTGTCGTGAGCACACACTAGTTGTCATTAAACGTTGGTGACTTAAAAATAATTATCTATGATGAACAGATAATAATTTAACTAATAATGTTGATTACCAGTTTGTGGTTATGCAATTTTTGAATTTTAAATATGATTTGTGAATTTTACTTGATAAGGTGATTATTGTTCATGTGTTTTGTTATTAGTTGAAATATATAATTATTATTGATGATTAATAATATTTGTGTTTAGTAGTTAAAACCTTTTAAAAAGTGTTAAAAAGATTAGTTTTTATAAAGTTTAAACAATGGGGGTTAAGTTGTAATTACCATAAAACAAAATATTACCAAAAATTAAGCCAAACCCTAGCCCCCAAACCCCCCTCCCATTCGGCCGCAACTTCATACACACACACACCCTTGCGATTTAATCAAGAACAACAATCAAGCATCGATTTTGATATAGTTTCAAGCATTCCAACGTGTAGCAAGCATCAATTCTTGATCAGTACAAGATTAAAGATTAGATTTTGATAAGTTTTTCATGGTTTTTGATGTTGATGAACCCTAGTTCGAAAATTGTGAATAAAGTTGAAATTGATGATTGTTTGATGATGATATGTTGTTGGTTATGTTGTATGAATGTTGGATTATGATAATTATGCAAGAAATCCATGAATTGATCATGTAGTTCATACATTGCCTAAAGTAGAAACTTTTTCTTCTTGGAATTCATGATTTGATGATTGTATGATGTTAGTTGTATTGCTTTGATGTTAGTTTACATAGATTGTGCAATAAAAATCATGAAATCTAGTGGTTGTTCATACCTTGCTATAAGTAGAAACTTTTGGATATGAGGCTTGTGAATTATGATGATTTGATGATGTTGGTCATGTCTAGATGATAGTCATGGACTTGATTAGGCATGATGTTAATGAACTCATGAATGAATTGGGTGTTAGATTGATTTTGGGTGTTACTTTCCCGAAAGGGAAACTTTATTTATGTAGATCATTGGATATTGTTAATTGAGCATGTTTATGATGTTAGGATCATGTTAGAATGTTTGTTGATGATGTCTACGGTGGTAGATTGTGTTATTTGGGTTGTATGAATGCTTGATGGACAACTTTGGAAATTTAGACTCTTATGGAATATACATGATAATGGATGATGTATGATGAGCTTTATAGAACTTAAGGGTTTGTAATGTGGCATACGTGAATAACTTGTGTGATAACCATGTATGATGGATTGCTATACTTTATTAAACAAGAATTTAACTTCACATGTCACCAACGGGTCAAACGGGTCAACTTGGTCAAATGAGTCTTGTTTTCCAAAACCTTGGGTCAATGTGGTTATTGAGCACTTAGGATTGCTAAGTTTTATGTGTACACGTACTTATATACTTGCGTGTTCTAGGTAACCTTTGAAGGTTTGTCTTTCCACTCATCATTAGCTTTTACAATCATTCGTTTGCACACCTGGTGAGTTCAATGCCCCACTTTTACTACTTCTCTTTTGGGGGAGAAATAATACTTGTTTTTAAAAAGCTTCACTGATATAACATGTGTTTGGTAAGACATAGTGGGTTATACCATAGAAAGTCCTCATACTTTCGGATCGTTAATTAAGGAATTTAGCAGGAAATTTTGTGTAGTACTACTGGGTCTGACAAGCCCCACCCGGGTGACCGGAAGTCAACGGGTGCAATATTGTCCTAAACTACTAACAACGTCACGACCTGGTATGTCGTGGCAGGAGGCAAACAGACAAACACAGTCAGCTTCGATCATGAAGTCACTATTGTTCTTTACTAATGAAATTAGACTAGCTATCTATTTCAATGCACTTGTTTATATTTTTACTAACGCTACTGCTTATTATTGATTACAAACTCTTGAACTCATCAACCCACATTTAGTATGCTTTTCTGAGGTTGTTTCTTGCAGCTGCCCTTAGGAGCATGCACGTGTCAAGCATGCTTTGTTCAAACATTGTTTATTTTTAATTTAGCATTTACTTACGTATTTTGGTTTGGGCGCGTGTTTTGCGCAGTTAACTTTTAGTACCTTGTGTTTAGGTTATTTACAAAACACTTTCATAAATATTTTAAAGTTTTAAACTCTGATTTGTTTAAATGTTGCATATAGAGTCGTTCTGAGTAATTAATGACCGAGATCTTGGTTTGTTCACACGTCTCGTGGTAAAACCCAGCACCTGGAATTTGAGGGTTTGACAGATTGGTATCAGGGCCTTTGGTTATAAGCAACTAGGTTGCATACACACTAGACTATAACCGCACAGTTTGTTAGTTACTCGTTACTTATCCCTTACTGTATACTCATTGGCATACACGTCACGTACCTCGCAGCATGGTATCGTCTTCAAGGGCTCTAGGTAAGAGGCCTACATGTTCTGAGTCACCTCCTCCACCTCCTCCCCCTCCTCCTGTACCTGATATAGGACCTAACTGGCCCCAACATCCTTATCCTTCTGAAGAGATAGACCGGGATCAGCCTTTTGCGCTACCCGAGCACGACGCTCCATGGAACTGGAGTTACTACCCCACCTATGTTGATCGCATGGTCTATAGGGAGGATGTTCCAGCTATAGCTACTACTAGCCCTACGACTAGGTCGGCGACTGCCTCTACGACACCTACCCTTCATTCTCTGCGTATTCCTCTCGAGCAGGCGGTTGCAGCTTTGGTTGCTACACTGGACACTGAGCGACAGCGTATCAGAGGGCTTACTAATAAGAACTCCACTTTGCGACATGAGATGCGTCAACTGCATTTACTGGTACAGACACTTCAGGAGCGACTTTCTGTGTCTATTAGTGGACATCATACGTTGGCTTGTAATGTTTTTGCACTTACTGAGCACATGTCCACGCAAGAGCTTCACAATGTAGGGACAGATGATAGAGTGAATGAGCTGGAGGCACAACTAGCAGCACTTCAGATTGTGGATGCCCCTGCCCCTGGGGAAGACCCTAATGAGGAAAACCCTGAAGAGGAACTTGAAGAAGAACCAAAAGAGATGGAAGAGGACAGTGATGGATCTAATGTGTTGGATTGATTTATATTCATTTGATATGGACTACATAGTGTTTCTTTTCTTTTTGAAACCTATGTGGGAAGGGTTGTTTCCCACCCAACTGACAAACTGAAAATTTTGACATTGATGGAATATTTTGTGACTCATTTACAATTCATTTGTCTTTGGTTATTATTTTGGTTATAAATGTTGTGGTTGTGACAAATTCATTATTTCTTACTATTTACGATACTTCAATGAGATTAATATGTTGGATGTTACTCATTATTGTATTTGTTAATGTAAAGTGAAATATGGACGGTCGAGGTAGAGGACGCGGTCGTGGCCGTGGACGTGGTGCCGGTGCTGTAAACATGACCCCAGCGGAGTTAGCCGCTTTAATCAATCAACATGTGCAGGCAGCGCTGGGCGCTCAAGCTACCCAATTTGGATACAGGACTGCCATCATACACGTATAAGGCGTTCATGGACTGTAAGCCCTGCACATACAGTGGAGCTGAGGGAGCCGTAGGGCTCGTACGGGGGTTTGAGAAGACCGAGTCGGTTTTCGGCAAGTGTAACTGTCCGACGGCGGACCAGGTGAAATATGCCACGGGGACACTTGAGGGTGCATCCCTTTCGTGGTGGAATGCACAGGTGCATATGCTTGGCCAGGCGATGGCAAATGCTTTACCATGGGGTGAGTTTAAAGCAATGATGATGGAGGAATATTGTCGTCGCAATAAAGTCCAGAAGGTGGAAGCTGAGTTCTGGCAATTGAAGATGGAAGGATCTAAGATCGAGGCTTACACTACGAGGTCTCATGAGATTGCGACACTTTGCCCTGGCATGATCGACCCGCCGATCAAAGGGATTGAGATTTATTTGCGTGTCTTGGTTCCAAAGATACAAAATATGGTGACTGTTGCGAACCTCCCTACTATTCAGCAGGTTATTCGATTGGCTCACAAGCTTAATGACCAAGCAGTGGAGCAGGGAAAACTACCCAAACGGGGAGCTGTGACAAGCGTACCTGACAATAAACACAAGTGGGATAATTCTGGCAAAAAGGGATCTTCATCAAACAGCCAATCTCAGCAACATTAGCAGCAACAACAACACTCTCAGTAGCATCAGCATCAACAGCAGCAAAGAAGGTTTGACAACAACCGTAGTTTCAATCAGTCATCTTCTTCATCTCAGGGACAAGGTGGATACATGGGGAAGTATCCCAAATGTAATCAATGAAACTATCACCACACACTGGCAGGTGTGACAATTTTCGATGCCAGCATTGTGGTAAGGCTTGACATGCGGCAAAGGATTGCCGTGGTGAATTGATGAAGAAGCCCCAACAACCTTAAGAAACACCAAAAGGTTGTTTTGAATACGGAAAGGAAGGACATTACAAGAGGAATTGTCCTTAGTTGAAGAAGAACGGGAATGGTGCTGGAAATGGTGGAAACAACAACAACAATAATGGCAATGGTGACAATAACGGTGGCAACAACGGTGGAGCTAAAGGGAAAGCTTTCGTCATGGGTTTAGGTGAGGCTCTAAACGACCCTACTACTGTTACTGGTAAGTTTCCTGTTAATGGTCGTTTTGCTTCTGTATTGTTTGACACTGGAGCTGATAGAAGTTTTATCTCTACTAAGTTTAGTAGTCTCTTAAGTGATATGCCTTCTCCATTGGAATCTAAATATACGGTAGAATTAGCTGTGGTAAGCAAATCCACGTGACACACATCGTTAAGGGTTGCGAGATAGAACTTGCTGGTCATACTTTTGACATAGACCTCATGCCTGTTACGCTTGGGAGTTTTGATGTAGTCGTGGGCATGGATTGGCTTTCTGAGAAGTAGGCAGAAGTCATTTGCCACGAGAAGGTTATCCGCATTCCTCTCCTGGATTGTGAAATTCTCTCAGTTAAGGGTGAGAAAGTTGGTGCTATGATAGGCATCATATCGTTTATGAAAGCGCAGAAGTGGCTACGTAAAGGTTGCTTAGCTATATTAGCCCTTGTAACTGACAAGCAACCGGAGGAAAAGAAGATAGAGAACATTTCGGTAGTTCGTGACTTTTCGGAGGTGTTTCCAGAGGATCTGCCTGGACTACCACCTCATCATCAAGTTGAGTTTTAGATTGATTTGACTCCCGAAGCAGTCCCAATTGCAAGAGCACCTTACCAGTTAGCCCTGAACGAACTGCAGGAACTATCTGCACAACTACAGGAGCTGTTGGATAAAGGGTTTATTCAATCGAGCTCATCACCTTGGGGAGCACCTGTTCTCTTCGTCAAGCAAAAGGATGGCATATTTTGAATGTGTATCTACTACAGAGAGCTGAACAAAGTTACAGTCAAAAATCGATATCCCTTACCTCGTATAGATGATTTGTTTGATCAACTGCAAGGATCAAGATACTACTCTAAGATTGATTTGAGGTCTGGGTATCATCAACTGAGAGTCCAAGAGGAAGACATCTCGAAGACTACATTCCATACATGTTATGGTCATTATTAGTTCTTGGTCATGCCATTTGGGTTGACAAATGCACCAGCAGTATTCATGGATCTCATGAATCGTGTGTGCAAACCCTATCTCGATTAGTTTGTTATTGTGTTTATCGATGACATATTGATCTATTCGAGGACCAAGGAAGAACATGAAGAGCACCTACGTCTAATCTTGGAATTACTTAAAAAGGAACAACTGTACGCCAAGTTTTCCAAGTGTGATTTCTGGATACGTGAAGTACAGATTTTGGGTCACATTGTTAATGAGAAAGAAATACATGTCGATCCAGCAAAGATTGAGGCGATAAAGAATTGGTCGGTTCCCAAGACGCCTAGTGAGATACGGCATTTTCTTGGACTGGCAGGATATTATCGGCGATTCATTGAGGGATTATCTAAGATCGCTCAACCTTTCATAGCCTTAACTCATAAAGGAACAGTGTATAAATAGGGTGATAGTCAAGAGTCTGCTTTTCAGTTGTTGAAACAGAAACTGTGTAGCGCACCGATATTGGCATTACCAAAAGGAAGTGATGATTTTGTGGTTTATTGTGATGCTTCAATCTAGGGACTTGGTTGTGTCTTGATGCAACATGATAAGGTGATAGCCTACGCCTCGAGACAATTAAAAGTACACGAGAAGAACTACACCACTCATGACTTGGAACTGGGTGCGGTAGTTTTTGCCTTGAAGATCTAGAGACATTACTTGTACAGTACCAAGTGCACTATCTGCACCGATCATAAGAGTCTTCAGCATATCTTTGAACAGAAGGAGTTGAATATGAGGCAGCTACCCTGGGTGGAATTGTTGAATGATTATGATTGCGCTATCAAATATCACCCGGGAAAGGCAAATGTAGTCGCGTACGCGTTGAATAGAAAGGAAACTGCTAAGCCCCGACGAGTGTGAGCTTTGTAGCTTACGATTAGTACTCACTTGCCTGAACAAATTCGAGAAGCTCAGACAGAAGCCTTGAAAACAAAAAACAATGGACAAACAGTTTGAAGTGAAAGCGGATGGAATTTGTTACTTCATGGATAGACTCTGGGTGCCTTTGTATGGAAACCTAAGGGACTTGGTTATGAGTGACGCTCACAAGTCTAAGTACTCTATACATCCTGGTTCAGACAAGATGTATCATGACTTGAAGGCGCACTATTGGTGGCCTAATATGAAGGCGGACGTAGCTACGTATGTAAGAAAGTGCCTAACCTATTCAAAGGTTAAAGTTGAATACCAAAAGCCATCTAGATTACTACAACAACCTGAGATTCCTATGTGGAAGTGGGAAGAGATCTCTATGGATTTCATTACCAAATTACCCATGACTCCTACTGGTTGTGACACGATATGGGTTATTTTAGATCGGTTAACTAAGTCTGCTCACTTCTTGGCAATCAAGGAAACATATAAAATGGACAAGTTAACTTGAATTTATCTAAAGGAGATAGTTTCAAGACATGGTATACCGATCTCTATTATATCTGATCGTGATGCTCGTTTCACATCATATTTCTGGCAGTCATTACAGAAATCTTTGGGTACGCGTCTGGACATGAGCACTACTTATCATTCGCAGACGAATGGGCAAAGTGAACGTACTAATCAAACATTGGAGGACATGTTACGTGCTTGTGTGATTGATTTTGAGAATAACTGGGAAGTTCACCTACCATTGGTGGAATTTTCTTACAACAATAGTTATCACACCAGTATTAAGGCAACCCCATTTGAGGCTTTGTATGGGCGAAAGTGTAGATCACTAGTTTGCTGGGCGAAAATTGGTGATAGTCAACTAACAGGCCCCTAGTTGGTGCACGAGGCTACTGAGAAGATCGTCAGATAAGGAACCGTATGGCTGCAGCACGTGACCGACAGAAAAGCTATGCAGACAAGCGACGGAAGCCTTTGGAGTTTCAGGTCGGTGACAAAGTTTTACTAAAAGTCTCACCGTGGAAAGGTGTGATTCGATTCGGTAAAAGAGGTAAGCTTAACCCGAGATACGTTGGACCATTTACAATTCTGGAAAGAATAGGTCCAGTGGCGTATCGATTAGACCTACCTGATTCGTTGAGTGGAATTCATAATGTATTTCATGTCTTAAATTTGAAAAAGTGTTTATCGGACGAGACGATTGTTGTACCACTGGAGGAAGTGCAAATAGATGAACAACAACGGTTCATTGAGGAACCAGTTGAGGTGATGGACCGTGAGATCAAAACTCTTATGCAAAGCAAGATACCCATAGTCAAAGTTCATTGGAACTCCAAACGTGGACCGGAATTCATGTGGGAACGTGAGGATTAGATGAAGCTTAACTATCATCATCTGTTCGAAATGACAATGTCAACCGGCGGAGGTAATGGTTAAATTTCGAGACAAAATTTCTTTCAACATGGGGATAATGTGACAACCCACCCGAAACTCATTCGATTTCTTTTTGCCAATACAGTAGACCAGTGATGTAACATAACCATGTAACGCAATTTTCGGTACGAAAATTCTTTCAACATGGGGATAATATGACATCCGGTAATTTTCCATTACCAAACTCCGTTAGTTCCGTTAGGTCTTGCATACACGTGTCGTGAGCACACACTAGTTTTCGTTGAACGTTGGTGACTTAGTAACAATTATCTATGATGAATAGATAATAATTTAACTAATAATGTTGATTATCAGTTTGTGGTTATGCGATTTATGAATTTTAAATATGATTTGTGAATTTTACTTGATAATGTGATTACGTGTAAATATTGTTCATGTGTTTTGTTATTATTTGAAATATATAATTATTATTGATGATTAATAATATTTGTGTTTAGTAGTTAAAACCTTTTAAAAAGTGTTAAAAAGATTGGTTTTTATAAAGTTTAAACAATGGGGGTTAAGTTGTAATTACCATAAAACAAAATATTACCAAAAATTAAGCCAAATCCTAGCCCCAAACCCCCTCCCCCATTTGGCCGAAACTTTACACACACACACACACCCTTGCAATTTGATCAAGAACAACAATCAAGCATCGATTTTGATCTAGTTTCAAGCATTCCAACGTGTAGCAAGCATCAATTCTTGATCATTACCCTATTAAAGGTTAGATTTTGAGAAGTTTTTCATGGTTTTTGATGTTGATGAACCCTAGTTCAAAAATTGTTAATGAAAGTTGAAATTGATGATTGTTTGATGATGATATGTTGTTGGTTATGTTGTATGAATGTTGGATTATGATAATTATGCAAGAAATCATGAATTGATCATGTAGTTCATACATTGCCTAAAGTAGAAACTTTTTCTTCTTGGCATTCATGATTTGATGATTGTATGATGTTAGTTGTATTGCTTTGATGTTAGTTTACATGGATTGTGCAAGAAAAATCATGAAATCTAGTGGTTGTTCATACCTTGCTATAAGTAGAAACTTTTGGATACGAGGCTTGTGAATTATGATGATTTGATGATGTTGGTCATGTCTAGATGATATTCATGGACTTGATTAGGCATGATGTTGATGAACTCATGAATGAATTGGGTGTTAGATTGATTTTGGGTGTTACTTTCTCAAAAGGGAAACTTTATTTATCTAGATCATTGGATATTGTTAATTGAGCTTGTTTATGATGTTAGGATCATGTTAGAATGTTTCTTGATGATGTCTATGGTGGTAGATTATGTTATTTGGGTTGTATGAATGCTTGATGCATAACTTTGGAAATTTAGACTCTTATGGAATATACATGATAAAGGGTGATGTATGATGAGCTTTATAGCACTTAATGTAATGTGGCATACGTGAATAACTTGTGTGATAACCGCGTATGATGGATTGTTATACTTGATTAAACAAGAATATAACTTGACATGTCACCAACGGGTCAAACAGATCAACGTGGTCAAATGAGTCTTGTTTTCCAAAACCTTGGGTCAATGTGGTTATTAAGCACTTAGGATTGCTAAGTTTTCTGTGTACACGTACTTATGTACTTGCGTGTTCTAGGTAACCTTTGAAGGGTTGTCTTTCCACTCATTATTAGCTTTTACAATCATATAACATGTGTTTGGTAAGACATAGTGGGTTATACCATAGAAAGTCCTCACACTTTCGGATCGTTAATTAAGGAATCTAGCGGGAAATTTTGGGTAGTACTACTAGGTCTGACAAGCCCCACCCGAGTGACCAGAAGTCAATGGGTGCAATATTATCCTAAACTACTAATAGCGTCACGACCTGGTAAGTCATAAGGAGAGGTAAACAGACAAACATAGTCAGCTTCGATCACGAAATCACTATTGTTCTTTACTAATGAAATTAGACTAGCTATCTATTTCAATGCACTTGTTTATATTTTAACTAACGCTACTGCTTATGATTGATTACAAACTCTTGAACTCACCAACCATTGTGTTGACACTTTTAGTATGCTTTTCTCAGGTTGTCTCTAGCAGCTGCCCTTAGGAGCACGCACATGTCAAGCATGCTTTGTTCAAACATTGTTTACTTTTAATTTAGCATTTACTTACGTATTTTGGTTTAGGCGCGTGTTTTGCGCAGTTTACTTTTAGTACCTTGTGTTTGGGTTATTTATAAAATGCTTCCGCAAATATTTTAAAGTTTTAAACTCTGATTTGTTTAAATGTTGCATATAGAGTCGTTCTGAGTAACTAATGACTGAGATCCTGGTTTGTTCACACTCCTCGTGGTAAAACCCCACACGTGGAATTTGAGGGTGTGACAGATCCATTAAAAATTAAGTACTAATCACTTAAACTCCATTCCCAAAATTTTAGACTAAACGTAAGTGTTCACAGCGCATGAATAAGGTCCACAGAGGATGAACAACTCCATAGCGAATGACCAAAGTCCACAGCGGATGAACAAAATTCACAACGGACGACAAATGTCCACAGTAGATGAACAAAGTTCACAGTGGACGACCAAGGCATACTAAGCCATGCAACGGATGACTAAGGCATACTACAACATACAGCGAATGACTAAGGTTCACAGCGGATGACTAAGGTTCATAGCGGATGACTTAGGTTCATAGCGTATGACTTTTAACAGTTAAGTGCCCATAACGGACATTCTTAAATACTTAAGTGTCCACAGCGGACAGTCAATGTACACAGTGGACAACACTAAACCATTCCAAGTGTCCACAGCGGGCAACCATTGTCCACAACAGACAACCTTTTAAATACGTATATCCTGCTTATGCGAATTCTAGTTCCATACAACACCTTTAAATGTATACTTAGCTTAAAACTATCAGATTCATACTTAGTACACCAATTATCATCACAATCATCATTGGAAAGCATGCATTATTCATAAAAGTCATCTTTTTCATGGAAAACATAGTTTTGTCAAGAAACATTATTTTAATACACATATTAGCCTCAAACAAGTAGAAAACGTATAAAAGAGAGGATCTAGAACTCACCTTAACCAGCTTTCGAGAAAACCACTAAAACCCGAGAGCAACCTGGAGTTCTAACACCTATACACACGTAAACATTCAAACTTAACACATAGAAACACATAGAAAGCTGTCTAAAAGCTTAAACTTGACTAGATCTGAGAAGAATCACCATGAAAATCCTACTTTTTGAAGAATTCTTCCACTTTCTCACTCCAGAACCGTTGGGAGCTTTTCTCTCTCTAAAGCCGTATGATTTGAGTGCATGGGAGAGAGTATGTGCGGCCATCTCTCTTTTAAACCCCTTTACGGGCTGGTTTGGCCCTTGCACACTTTTACCCCTTGCTTTGAAATAAATATCCCATTTGCTCCTTTACGTTTCTCTTTTGAAATTTTCAGGTGTTACATTGATGATATGCTACGTGCGTGTATAATTGATTTCGGTGTTAGTTAGGATAAATATCTGCCATTGGTAGAGTTCTATTATAATAATAGTTATCACTCAAGCATTTGAATGCCTCCATTTGAAATGCTTTATGGTAGAAAATACCGCACTCCTATGTGTTGGGGTGAGGTTGGTCAAAGAGAACTTGCAATACAAAAGTAATAGAGACAACAAATGAAAAGATTGATCAAATTAGAATGCATTTAAAAGCGGCTCAGGATCGACAAAAGTCGTATGCTAATAAACGTAGACAACCGATTGAATTTCAAGTGGGAGACTATGTTATGTTTAAAGTCTCTCTATGTAAAGTTGTGATTCTCTTTCGTAAGCATGGCATGTTAAGTCCACGATTTATCGGTCCATTTAAAATTTTTCCTCGAGTAGCGCAAGTGTCGTATGTTGGGAGTTACCTGACGAATTAAATGGAACTCGTAACATATTTCATGTGTCATATTTATGAAATGCTTGATTGATGAAACAACATATGCGCCATTGAATAAGATAGAAGTGGATAAAAAGCTTAACTACATAGAAAAGGCAGTGGCAATTATTGATCACAAAGTTAAGCAACTTTGAAATAAAGAAACAAGTCAAGTGAAAGAACAGTGGAAACATCGGTGTGGTTCCGATACCAAATGGGAAGACGACGATGAAATGAGAAAGTACTACCCTGAATTATTCAAAGTATATAAAGGTTTTAGGGATGAAGCCGAAATGAGAGGGAATAGTTATAACATCCTGTTTTGTGGATGAAAATAAAATATTTGAAACATATATTTTAACTATTATTAAACGAGTAAGTTTCAGGTCAAATTACTATTAAATTAAATAACGTTTTAATGAGTGTTGACATTATCAAATAATAATAATAATAATAATAATAATAATAATAATAATAATAATAATAATAATAATAATAATAATAATAATAATAATAATAATAATAATAATAGTAATAATAATAGTAATAATAATAGTAATAAAAATAGTAATAACAATAATAATAACAATAATAATAATAAAAATAATAATAATAATAACAATAATAATAATAATAATAATAACAATAATAATAATAATAATAATAATAATAACAACAACAATAATAATAATAAAAATAATAATAATAATAATAATAATAATAATAATAATAATAATAAATAAATAAATAAATAAATAAATAATAATAATAATAATAATAATAATAATAATAATAATAATAATAATAATAATAATAATAATAATAATAATAATAATAATAATAATAATAATAATAATAATAATAATAATAATAATAATACCATTTATTACCCCAGGGATAGTCTTTGGACTCAAGACGGTTAGATTAGGAAGGTCATGGATTTATCGGATATTTTACATAGTCGTTTTCCAGGATGTTAATATGTGATCAGTAAAGGTTAGACCATAAAACGCCCCACCCCTTCTGGCTTTTTGGCTTAAACGGATCCCCAATCGGTCGATCATCACATTAACAGCTTAGATGGACTATAACCAGACCATAATCATCCTTCTAATTTTATTACCCCAGGGATAGTCTTTGGACTCAAGACGGTTAGATTTGGAAGGTCATGGATTTATCGGATATTTTACATAGTCGTTCATTTATTACCCCAAGGATAGTCTTTGGACTCAAGACGGTTAGATTAGTAAGGTCATGGATTTATCAGATATTTTACATTGTTTTCTAGGATGTTAATATGTGATCACTAAAAGTCAGACCCTAAAACGCCCCACGCCTTCCTGGCTTTTTGGCTTAAACCGGTCCCCAAGAGGTCAATCATCACATTAACAACTTAGATGGACTATAACTAGACCATAATCATCCTCCTAATTTTTCACCATCAAGTTTCCTTTTTTTTTTTTTTGATAAAACCATACTGGAATTTCTGAATCATAATTTATATGGCAAATTTTTATAAACCATGAATGTTTATGACTAGGGTTTTCATATAAGAATACCCTATAAAATGCTTTAACATAATCCCAGACATAATCCCAATAATTATATTTAATGGGACTTTTTGTTTCAGGGTGTAAAATTTCCCTGTCTTTTAGGGGTGATGTTCCTAAGTTTGTACAGATATAATCTGTTTAATAATAATTTTACTAAAGCTATATGCTTTGTTATTCCCAATATAATGGGTAATTTCACAGGATTCTATTTTTAGAATTTCTTCATAATATAATCGAGACTTATATGTCTCATTGCGATAGTATCCCATATCAAGATATCTCTTGACTATGAGCCAAGGTTGAACTTTCCATTTTTGGTCTTTATGTTCTAAAAGAAGTATGACTTCTTTATTGGGCATATGAACCCATCCTTCATCCTCACTTTCATTGATGAGGGTTTTAGCATATGATGCTACTTCCTCTGGGTTATGTCCCTGAGAAGCTTTGAAGGCTAAGAATTCCTTCAATGTTTTCTCATCAAGTATATTTGATGAGGATGATGTATTCATTGATGCACTATCCAAAGCTATTAGCTTTTTGTTACCCATCTGATGGATAACTCTGTGTCACACCCTTAATTTCCACGTGCGGGGTTTTACCGCGAGGAGTGTGAACAAATCAGGATCTCAGTCATTAGTTACTCAGAACGACTCTATATGCAACATTTAAACAAATCAGAGTTTAAAACTTTAAAATATTTGCGGAAGCATTTTGTAAATAACCCAAACACAAAGTAGTAAAGGTAAACTGCGCAAAACACGCGCCCAAACCAAAATATGTAAGTAAATGCTATATTAAAAGTAACAATGTTTGAACAAAGCATGCTTGACAAGCATACTAAAAGTGTTAACATGATGGTTGGTGAGTTCAAGAGTTTGTAATCAATCATAAGCAGTTGCGTTAGTAAAACATAAATAAGTGCATTGAAATAGATAGCTAGTCTAATTTCATTAGTAAAAAACAATAGTGATTTCGCGATTGAAGCTGACTATGTTTGTTTGTTTACCTCCCGCCATGACATACTAGGTCATGACACTGTTAGTCGTTTAGTACAATATTGCACCCGTTGACTTCCGGTCACCCAGGTGGGGCTTGTCAGACCCAGTAGTACTACCCAAAATTTCCCTCTAGATTCGTTAATTAACAATCCAAAAGTGTGAGGACTTTCTATGGTATAACCCACTATGTCTTACCAAACACATGTTATATCAGTAAAGCGTTTTAAAAACAAGTATGCTTTCTCCCCGAAAAAGAGAAGTAAGTAAAAGTGGGGCATTGAACTCACCTGGTACGCAAACAAATGATTGTAAAAGATAATGATGAGTGGAAAGACAACCCTTCAAAGGTTACCTAGAACACGCAAGTACATAAGTACGTGTACATAGAAAACTTAACAACCCTAAGTGCTGAATAACCACATTGACCCAAGTTTTGGAAAACAAGACTCATTTGACCAAGTTGACCCGTTTGATCTGTTGGTGACATGTTAAGTTAAATTCTTGTTTGATCAAGTACAACAATTCATCATACATGATTATCATGCAAGTATTTCACGTATGCCACATTACAAACCCTTAAGTGCTTGTATATTCCATAAAAGCCTAAATTTCCAAAGTTGTGCATCAAGTATCCATACAACCCAAACAACACAATCTACCACCTTAGACATCATCAACAAATATTCTAACATGATCCTAACATCATAACATGCTCAATTAACAATATCCAATGATCTACATAAATAAAGTTTCCCTTTTGGGAAAGTAACACCCAAAACCAGTCTAAAATCTAATTCTTTCGTAAATTCACCATAACATCATCAATTTGTCATAATTCATCAATCTCATGCATAAAAGTTACTATTAATAGTAAGGTATGAACAACCACTCAATTTCAATCATAGATTCATCAATATTATACCTAATCTAGTTCATAGCATTCATAATCATCCATTTAACATCAGCAGTTCATCAAAACATAAATTCTCATGAAGAAAAGTTTCACTTTTGGCAATGTATGAACTAGATAACAAAATCATGGATTTCTTGCATAATCTACATAGATTACCATTCATACAACATAACTAACATCATATCATCATCAATTTCGACTTTCACCATCCAATTCGAACTAGGGTTCGGCCAAAATAAAAACTATGAAAAATCAATAAAAATCTAACCTTTAATCATGTTGGAATCAAGAATTCATGCTTGCTACATGTTGGAATGCTTGAAACTAGATCAAAATCTATGTTTACTTGGCTTGGAAAATCAAAATCGCAAGGGTGAATGTGTGTGGGGTGTTCGGCCGAATGTGGGGAGTTTGGGTGGGGGCTAGGGTTTAATTTTTGGTAATATTTAGTTTTATGGTAATTGCAAAATAAACCCTCCTTAATCACCTTTTGTAAAAGTTAATCTTTTTAGGATTTTTTAACAATTTTAACTACAAAACACAAACATTATTAACCAACAATAACAATCTTGTATATTTTCCACTAATAACAAAAGACATGAAATAACTATAACATGTTAACACGTTACAAGGTAAAATTCACAAATAATATTCAAAATTCATAAATCACATAACTACAAATTAATAATCAACATTATTAATCAAGTTATTATCTGATAATCATTGTTAGTTATTGTTAAGTCACCAACGTTCAATGACAACTAGTGTGTGCTCACGACACGTGTATGCATGACCTAATGGAACTAACGGAGTTTGGTAACGGAAAATTACTGGACGTCACATTATCACCATGTTGAAAGAATTTTCATCCCGAAAATTACGTTACATGGTTGTGTTACATCACTGGTCTACTGCATTGGCATAAAGAAATCGGGTGAGTTTCGGGGGGGGGGGGTTGTCACATTATCCCCATGTTGAAAGAAATTTCGTCCCGAAATTTAATCAATACCTTCGCCGGCAGTGGTCGTCATTTCAAACAAATGAGGATACTTGAACTTCATCTGACCCTCTCGTTCCCAGGTGTTCTGCTAGCTGTGCCTCGAGTTCGGCAAACCTATCGTCTATCACTATATTCTGATGATCCTGCACGCCCATGCGCTCAGTAAGCGTTAACACATTGCCTGCCAAAGTATGATGTCCACCAATGGCCATCGAGAGTCGATCTTGGAGCGTCTCTACCTGGTAGCGCAATTGACGCATCTCAGATCGTCGGGCAGAGTTCTCATCAGTGAGTCCTCTAATCCGCTGTCGCTCCATGTCTAGAGCGGCCACTATAGCTGCAAACGCCTGCTCGAGAGGGATGTCCAAGGTAGGAAGAGTAGGCAATGCAGAGGCTGTCGATGACCTAGTCCTAGGTCGGGTAGGAGCTACAGGTGGTACACACTCTCTATAAGCCATACGACGTACGTAGGTGGGGTAGAAATCCCAGTTCCGCGGAGGCGGTATGAAAGGCTGATCCCAGTCTATCTTGCTAGGAGGATAAGGATGTCGGGGCCAGTTAAATCCCCTATCAAGTACGGGAGAAGTAGGAGGTGACTCAGATTGCGCTGGTCTCTTGCCCAAATCACGGGATGACGATGCCATGCTACGACGTACACTATACAGTAAAGAATAAGTGGCAAGTAACTAATAACTGTGCGGTTATAGTCTAGTGTATGTATGCAGCCTAGTTCCCTATAACTAATGGCTCTGATACCAATCTGTCACACCCTCAAAATCCACGTGCGGGGTTTTACCGCAAGGCGTGTGACATACCAGGATCTCAGTCATTAGTTACTCAGAACGACTCTATATGAACAAACACCCAAAGACAGAGTTTAACTTTGAATAATGCGCAAGCATTTAATAAACCAGAAAAACCAAAGTAAAGTAACATAATGTAAAATGCGCAAACACACGCGCCCAAAGTAGTACCAACAAAGACTTAAATGTTTAACAATCAAACCAAATACAAAATTTCAATCATGCTGACAACTACAATGATGCTGACCCGTGCACGTGCTCCTAGGCAATGGTAACCTCAACCTAAGAATAGCATACTAAAAGAGTCAATACAATGGTTGGTGAGTTCAAGAGTTTGCATTAATCATAAATCAGTAATAATTGCAAAATATAAGAGGTGCATTGAAATAGATAGCTAATCTATATTCACAAGTAATAATCATAGTGATTTCGCGATTGAAGCTAACTGTGTTTCGTTTGCTGCCTCCCGTCACCACTTACCAGGTTGTGACGATGTTTGTATTAGGACAAAATTGCACCCACCCGTTTGACCTCGAGTCGCACACGTGGGGCTCGTAAGACCCAATAGTACTACCCAATTTTTCCCGCTAATTAACATTATTAATAATCCGAAAGTGTGAGGACTTTCATGGTATTCAGCATTATATCATACTATACACAACTCATATTAATAAAGCGTTTGTAAAACCAGTATGCTATCTCCCCCAACAGAGAGTATGAAAAAGAGTGGGGCATGAACTCACCTGGTGTGCACAGGAAAGAACTTAAGAGCTTAACTTGAAAGAGAGGACAGACAACCTTCAGAGGTTTCCTAGAACACGCACGTACATGAGTATGTGTACACAAAACCATTATGAAACCCTAAGTGCTCTATAAGCCAACGAACTCAAGGTTTCGGAAAAACAAGACACATTGACCCAGTTGACCCGTTTTACCCATTGGTGACATCATAGGTGAAATTACATTCAATCAAACATGACAGTTCATCATACAAGGTTATCATAAAAGCTATTCATGTATGCCACCTCATTAGCCACATGTACTATCTAGATCATCATACAACCAGATTTTCATACAAGTCATGCGAATCTCAAGTAAACATCATGCTCAACATAGTTATACCATCACTGGTGCATCATACACAGAATCAAATCATGAACAACATGCCATGTGAAGCCACTCACGACTTCACACCCTAAATCCTGCCAATCCTACTAAGTAGGGGCCTCAGATTCGCACGCGTGTATGACAATCATCATCACACTAATCAACAGAATTCATGCCAACCAGAACATTCAACAGTGATCTATTACAACCCCAAACAATAGTCCTATCATAACCAATTTGATCCATCACCATATATAACCACCAAGAGGTCAAATCCCCAAATAACCAAACAAGTATTCATACAACCCAAACAATTCATTCCACCACATTAGAAATCATCCATGAACATGCTAGCATGATCCTAATGTCAAAAACATGCCCGAATCATCATATCCAAGATTTTGTGCAAATAAAGTTTCCCTTTTGGGAAAGTGCATCCCAAAATCTATTCTTTCATGAATTACAACACATAATCATCAATAACATACCCTATCTAGCTCATAGAGATCATAAGCATTCATCAAACACTTGAAAACCATCCAACCACAACTCTTCATACATAAAAGTTTCCACTTTTGGCAATGTATGAACTACATTATCAATTCTTAGATTCCTAGCACAATCATCATAATTCTAACATCCATACAACATCATAAACACCCTAGTAACATCAATTCATCATCAAATCACCATTTTCATGCAATTAAAGTTACTATTATTAGTAACATATGAACAACGCATCAAAATCGCAACTTTCTTGCACAATCCACGTAAACTAGCATATATTCAATCTAACTAACATCACATAATCATCAAATAACCCAAAATCGACATCCAATTCATCCAATTTGAACACTCTCGGCCATAACAATATACATGAAAAACCCATAAAAATCTAACCTTTAAACGTGTAATGGACAAGATTCGATGCTTCTAACGTGTTCTATTGCATGAATTCGATCAAATCCGATGGTTTCTTGCTTGTTCTTGGTCGATTTCGCAAGTGTGTGTGTGTGTTTGAAGGTGAGTCACGGCCGATCTTGGTGTTTAGGGTTAGAGTTTTTATTTTAATTAACCTAATTTAGTATAATTACCATTTAAACCTTGTAATTTGTATTTTATAAAAACTAAGCTTTTAAATACCTTTTAAAAAGGTTCTTAACTAAAATAATAAACATATAAACTAATAATAATAATAATTATATGCATTATCTTTACTAGTTACAAAATACACGAATAAATATAACACTTTTCCAC
The DNA here is from genome assembly GCA_025506505.1 of Flaveria sonorensis. NCBI lineage: Eukaryota > Viridiplantae > Streptophyta > Magnoliopsida > Asterales > Asteraceae > Flaveria > Flaveria sonorensis. The sequence continues at coordinate 14,854,438 of CM046435.1, read as the reverse complement.
GTTACCCGATAAAATTCACAATTAATATTTAAATCACGTAAGCACATAAGTACAACTTAATAATCACATCACCAGCTAAATTATTATCTATTTATCATTATTAATTATTATTAAGTCACCAACGTTCAACGACAACTAGTGTGTGCTCACGACACGTGTACGCAAGACTTAACAGAACTAAAGGAGTTTGGTAACGGAAAATTACCGAAGTCACATTATACCCATGTTGAAAGAATTTTCATCCCGAAAATTGCGTTACATGGTATGTGTTTCATCACTGGTCTACTCCATTGGCATAAAGTAATTAAGTGAGTTTCGGGTGAGTTGTCACATCATCCCCATGTTGAAAGAAATTTCGTCCCGAAATTTAATCAATACCTTCGCTGGCTGACACCTTCTTTTCAAATAGTTGAGGATACTTAAGCTTCATCTGGTCCTCACGTTCCCACGTGAATTCTGGTCCATGTCTCGAGTTCCAACAAACCTTGACTATGGGTATCTTGCTTTGCTTAAGTGTCTTTACCTCACGATCCATCACCTCGACTGGTTCCTCAATGAAGCTTAATTGTTCATCTACTTGGGCTTCCTCAAGCGGTACGATCATCGTTTCATCGGTTAAACACTTCTTCGAATTTGAGACATGAAATACATCATGGATTCCACTCAATGAATAAGGTAGGGCTAGTCGATAGGCCACTGGACCTATTCTTTCCAATATCTCAAATGGTCCAACGTATCTCGGATTTAGCTTTCCTCTTTTACCAAACCGCATCACACCTTTCCACGATGAGACTTTCAATAAGACTTTATCACCAACTTAGAACTCTAGAGGTTTCCGTCGCTTATTAGCATAACTTTTCTGTCTGTCGTGCGCTGCAGCCATATGGTTCCTTATTTGTACAATCTTCTCAGTGGTCTCGTGTACCAACTCAGGACCCGTTAGGTGGCTATCACCAATTTCAGCCCAACAAATTGGTGATCTACATTTTCTCCCATACAAAGCTTCAAAAGGTGCTGCCTTTATGCTAGTGTGATAACTGTTGTTGTAAGAGAATTCCACCAATGGTAGGTGAACTTCCTAGTTATTCACGAAGTCAATCGCACAAGCACGTAGCATGTCCTCCAACGTCTGTATAGTACGCTCACTTTGACCATCGGTTTGCGGGTGATAAGCAGTACTCATGTCTAACCGCGTACCCAAGGATTTCTGCAACGACTGCCAGAAGTGCGATGTAAAACGAGCATCGCGGTCGGAAATGATTGAAACCTGTATACCATGTCTTGAAACTATCTCCTTCAAATAAAGTCAGGTTAATTTCTCCATTTTGTCTGTTTCCCTTGATGCCAAGAAATGAGCAGACTTTGTTAATCTGTCCACAATAACCCATATCGTGTCACAACCAGTAGGAGTCCGTGGTAGTTTGGTAATGAAATCCATTGAGATTTTCTCCCACTTCCATATCAGGATCTCAGGTTGTTGTGATAGTCCAGATGGTTTCTTGTATTCCACTTTTACTTTCGAGCAGGTCAGACACTTACTCACATCTGTAGCTACATCCGCTTTCATGTTAGGCCACTAGCAGTACGCCTTCAGATCATGATACATCTTGTTAGATCCAGGATGTATAGAGTACTTAGACTTGTGTGCCTCACTCATAACCAAGTCTCTTAGACTTCCGTGCAGAGGTACCCAAAGTATGTCCATGAAGTAACGAATTCCATCCGCCTTTACTTCCAATTGTTTTTCCATTCCCCTTAATGATTCAGACCCAATGTTTTCTGCTGTCAAAGCTTCTGTCTGAGCCTCTCAAATTTGTTCCAGTAACAGTGTGCTAATGGTAAGTTGCAAAGCTCGCACACGTCAAGGCTTAGCAGTTTCTTTCCTACTCAGCGCGTCAGCGACTACATTTGCTTTCCCCGATGGTATCTGATGGCACAATCATAGTCGTTCAATAGCTCTACCCAACGTCTTTGCCTCATGTTCAATTCCTTTTGCTCAAAGATGTGCTGAAGACTCTTATGATCGGTGTAAATAGTGCATTTGGTACCGTACAATTAGTGTCTCTAGATCTTTAAGGCAAAAACTACCGCACCCAGCTCCAAGTCATGGGTGGTATAGTTCTTCTCATGAACATTTAGTTTTCTAGAGGCATAAGCTATCACCTTATCCCGCTGCATCAATACACACCCAAGTACTTGAATGGAAGCGTCACAATAGACTACGAAATTATCACTTCCTTCCGGTAACGCTAATATCGGTGCGCTACACAGTTTCTGTTTCAGCAACTGGAAAGCAGATTCCTGACTCTCGCCCCATTTATACGTCGTTCCCTTGTGAGTCAAAGCTATGAGGGGTTGAGCAATCTTAGAAAATCCTTCGATGAACCGTCGATAGTATCCTGCCAGTCCAAGAAACTGTCATATCTCACTTGGCGTCTTAGGAACCGAACAATTCTTTATCGCTTCAATTTTTGTCGGATTAACATGTATTCCTTTCTCGTTAACAATATGACCCAAGAATTGCACTTCGCGTATCCAGAAATCACACTTAGAAAATTTGGCGTATAGTTGTTCTTTTCTAAGTAATTCTAAGATTAACCATAAGTGCTCTCCATGTTCTTCCTCAGTCCTTGAGTAGATCAATATGTCATCGATAAAGACAATAACAAACTGATCAAGATGGGGTTTGCACACGCGATTCATGAGCTCCATGAATACCGCTGGTGCATTCGTCAACCCGAATGACATGACCAAGAACTCGTAATGACCGTAACGTGTACGAAAGGCAGTCTTTGAGATGTCCTCCTCTCAAACTCTCAGCGGTTGATACCCATACCTCAGGTCAATCTTAGAATAATAGCTTGATCCTTGCAGTTGATCAAACAAATCATCTATACGAGGTAAGGGATATCTATTCTTGATCGTGACCTTGTTCAGTTCCCTATAGTCAATGCACATTCGAAAATGTACCGTCCTTCTTCTTGACAAATAGAAGTGGCACTCCCTAGGGCGACGAGCTAGGTCGGATAAATCCTTTATCCAACAACTCTTGGAGTTGATCAGATAATTCCTGCAGTTCGTTTGGAGCTAACCGATAAGGCGCTCTCGCAATCGAAGCGGCTCCTGGAGTCAAATCAATTTGGAATTCGACTTGACGATGAGGTGGTAGTCCAGGCAGGTCCTCCGGAAACACCTCGAAAAACTCATGAACCACGGGGATATCCTCTACCTTCTTTTCCTCTGTCTGTTTGTCTGTGACAAGTGCCAATATGGCTAGTCGACCTTTCAGTAACAACTTCTGTGCCTTCATGAACGAGATGATGCCCATCACTGCACCACTCCTATCGCCTTGGACCGATAGAATTTCTTCATCGTTAGGAATCTGTATAACTTTCTCGTGACATATGACTTCCGCTTGCTTGTCAGAAAGCCAATCCATGCCAACTACTACATCGAAGCTCCCAAGTGTGATAGGCATGAGATCTATGTCGAAGGAATGACCAGCAAGTTCTATCTTGCAGCCTCTAAGGATATGTGTCACGTGAATCTGTTTACCGTCTGCCAACTCTACGGTGTACTTAGATTCTAATGTTGAAGGCATATAACTTAAAAGGCTACTAAACTTAGTGGAAATAAAGCTTCTATCAGCTCCAGTATCAAATAATACGGTAGCAAAATGACCATTAACCGAAAATTTACCAGTTACAGTTGTAGGGTCGTTTAGAGCCTCACCTGAGCCAATGACGAAGGCTCTTCCTTTGGCTCCATTGTTATTGCCACCATTATGGTTGCCATTTTCGGTGTTGTTGTTGTTCCCGTTCTTGTTGTTGCCATTGTTGTTCCCACCATTTCCATTCCTTCTGAGCTGTGGACAATTGCGCCGGTAATGGCCTTCTTTTCCGCACTCGAAGCACCCTTTTGGCGTTTCTTGAGGTTGTTGAGGCTTCCTCATTAATTCACCACGGAAATCCTTCGCTGCGTGTCCAACTTTACCACAACGCTGGCATCGAAAATTATCACACCTGCCGGTGTGGTGGTAATTGCATCGGTTGCATTTGGGATTTTTCCCAACATAGCCTCCTTGTCCCTGTGGTGCTGAAGATGACTGATTATAGTTACGATTGTTATCGAACTTTCTTTGCTGTTGGTGAGGTTGGTGCTTCTGAACGTACTGCTGCTGTTGTTGTTGTTGTTTGTTGGAGGATGAGCCTTTATCACCAGTATTCTCCCACTTACGTTTGTTATCGGGTACGCTAGCCACTACGCCCCGCTTGGGTAATCTTCCCTGCTCTACTGCCTGGTCAGTCAACCTATGGGCCAACCGGATAGCCTGCTGTATGGTGTCAGGATTGGAAGCAGTCACCATACTCTGAATCTCGAGCACCAATCCACGTATGTAATGCTCAATCCTTTTGTGCATCTCATTAACCATTCCAGGACATAATATGGCCAACTCATGAGATCGAGTAGTATAAGCCTCAATCTCAGAACCTTGCATCTTGAGTTACCAGAACTCAATTTCCAACTTTTGTACTTCATCACGGGGGCAATACTCATCCGTCATCATTGCTTTGAATTCAGCCCAAGGAAAGTCATCAGCCATATCCTGGCCTAGTATTTGCACCTGGGTATTTCACCAGGAGAGAGCTTCACCTTTAAGTGTTCCAGTTGAGAACTTCACTTGGTCAGCTGGCGGACAGTAACACTTCGCGAAAACAAATTCAGTCTTTTCAAACCATCTCACTAGTCCCACAGCTCCTTCAGTCCCGCTGTAGGTATGGGGCTTGCAGTCCATAAAGGATTTGTGGTACAGAGTGGGGGTCCTGTTTCTACAAACCAAACATTAGTTGAGTACCCCGGACGACAACTGAGATATCGGTTAGATCACTGGTATCATTTAACTGCTGGCTATCCTGTTTGTGCAGCAGCCACTGTCGCCTGAACATGTTCATTAATCAGAGCAGCCAACTCAGCAGGAGTCATGTTGATAGCACTAGCACCACGTCCACCGGCACCACGTCCACGACCACGTCCACGTCCTCTACCGCGTCCGTCCATATTTCACTTTACATTCACAAATACAATAGTGAGTAACATCCAACACATTAATCTCATTGAAGTATGGTAAATATAAGAAATAATGAATTTGCAACAACCACAACATTTATAACAAAAATAATAACCAAAGATAAATAAATTATAATTGGTTCACAAAATATTCCATCAATGTTAAAATTTCAGTTTTTCAGTTGGGTGGGAAACAACCCTTCCCACATAGGTTTCAAAAAGAAAGAAACACTATATAGTCCAAGTCATATAAAGGTAGAATCAGTCCAACACATCAGATCTATCACTGTCCTCATCCATCTCTGCTGGTTCTTCTTCTGGGGCTTCCTCCAGTTCCTCTTCCGGGTCTTCCTCATCAGGGTCTGCCACAGGTGCAGGGACTTCAGCAACTTGAAGTGTTGCTAGCTGTACCTCGAGTTCGGCAAACCTATCATCTATCACTATATTCTGATGATCCTGCGCGCCCATGCGCTCAGTAAGCGTTAACACATTGCCTGCCAAAGTATGATGTCCACCAATGGCCATCGAGAGTCGCTCTTGGAGCGTCTCTACCTGGTAGCGCAATTGACGCATCTCAGATCGTAGGGCAGAGTTCTCATCAGTGAGTCCTCTAATCCGTTGTCGCTCCATGTCTAGAGTGGCCACTAAAGCTGCAAACGCCTGCTCGAGAGGGATGTCTAAGGTAGGAAGAGTAGGCAATGCAGAGGCTGTCGATGACCTAGTCCTAGGTCGGGTAGGAGCTACAGGTGGTACACGCTCTCTATAAGCCATACGACGTACGTAGGTGGGGTAGAATCCCAGTTCCGCAGAGGATCGAGCTCAGGCGGTATGAAAGGCTGATCCCAGTCTATCTTGCCAGGAGGATAAGGATGCCAGGGCCAGTTAAATCCCCTATCAGGTACAGGAGAAGTAGGAGGTGACTCAGATCATGCCGATCTCTTGCCCAAATCACGGGATGATGATGCCATGCTGCGAAGTACGTGTTGCGTATGCCAATGAGTATACAGTAAAGAATAAGTGACAAGTAACTAACAACTGTGCGGTTATAGTCTAGTGTGTGTATGCAGCCTAGTTCCCTATAACCAATGGCTCTGATACCAATTTGTCACACCCTCAAAATCCGTGTGCGGGGTTTTACCGCAAGGCGTGTGACATACCAGGATCTCAGTCATTAGTTACTCGGAACGACTCTATATGAACAAACACCCAAAGATAGAGTTTAACTTTGAATAATGCGGAAGCGTTTAATAAACCAGAAAAACCAAAGTAAAGTAACATAATGTAAAATGCGCAAACACATGCGCTCAAAGTAGTACCAACAAAGACTTAAATGTTTAACAATCAAAACAAATACAAAATTTCAATCATGCTGACAACTACAATGATACTGACCCGTGCACGTCTCCTAGGCAATGGTAACCTCAACCTGAGAATAGCATACTAAAAGAGTCAACACAATGGTTGGTGAGTTCAAGAGTTTACGTTAATCATAAATCAGTAATAATTGCAAAATATAAGAGGTGTAGATAGCTAATCTATATTCACAAGTAATAATCATAGTGATTTCGCAATTGAAGCTGACTGTGTTTCGTTTGTTGCCTCCCGTCACGACTTACCAGGTCGTGATGATGTTTGTATTAGGACAAAATTGCACCCGTTTGATCTCGAGTCGCACAGGTAGGGCTTGTCAGACCCAGTAGTACTACCCAAGTTTTCCCGCTAATTAACATTATTAACAATCCGAAAGTGTGAGGACTTTCATGGTATTCAGCACTATATCATACTATACACAACTCATATTAATAAAGCATTTGTAAAACCAGTATGCTATCTCCCCCAAAAGAGAGTATGAAAAAGAGTGGGGCATGAACTCACTTGGTGTGCACAAGAAAGAACTTAAGATCTTAACTTGAAAGAGAGGACAGACAACCTTTAGAGGTTACCTAGAACAAGCAAGTACATGAGTACGTGTACACAAAACCATTATGAAACCCTAAGTTCTCTATAAGCCAACGAACTCAAGGTTTTGGAAAAACAAGACACATTGACCCAGTTGACCCGTTTTACCCATTGGTGACATCATAGGTGAAATTACATTCAATCAAACATGACAGTTCATCATACAAGGTTATCATATAAGTTGTTCACGTATGCCACCTCATTAGCCACATGTACTATCTAGATCATCATACAACCAGATTTTAATACAAGTCATGCAAATCTCAAGTAATCATCATGCTCAACATAGTTATACCATCACTGGTGCATCATACACAGAATCAAATCATGCACAACATGCCATGTGAAGCCAATCATGACTTCACACCCTAAATCCTACCAATCCTACTAAGTAGGGGCCTCATATTCACACGCGTGTATGATAATCATCATCACACTAATCAACAAAATTCATGCCAACCAGAACATTCAACAGTGATCTATTACAACCCCAAACAATAGTCCTATCATAACCCATATGATCCATCACCATATATAACCACCAAGAGGTCAAATCCCTAAATAACCAAACAAGTATTCATACAACCCAAACAATTCATCCACCATATTAGAAATCATCCATGAACATGCTAGCATGATCCTAATGTCACAAACATGCCCGAATCATCATATCCAAGATTTTGTGCAAATAAAGTTCCCTTTTGGGAAAGTGCATCCCAAAATCTATTCTTTCATGAATTAATACACATAATCATCAATAACATACCCTATCTAGCTCATAGAGATCATAAGCATTCTTCAATCATTTGCAAACCATCCAACCACAACCCTTCATACATAAAAGTTTCCACTTTTGATAATGTATGAACTACATTATCGATTCTTGGATTCCTAGCACAATCATCATCATTCTAATATCCATACAACATCATAAACACCCTAGTAACATCAATTCATCATCAAATCACCATTTTCATGCAATTAAAGTTACTATTATTAATAACATATGAACAACGCATCAAAATCACAACTTTCTTGCACAATCCACGTAAACTAGCATATATGCAATCTAAATAACATCACATAATCATCAAATAACCCAAAATCAACATCCAATTCATCCAATTCGAACTACAACTCTCGGCCATAACAAAATACATGAAAAACTCATAAAAATCTAACCTTTAAACTTGTAATGGACAAGATTTGATGCTTCTAACGTGTTCTATTGCTTGTATTCAATCAAATCTGATGGTTTCTTGCTTGTTCTTGGTCGATTTCGCAAGTGTGTGTGTTTGAAGGTGAGTTGCGGCCGATCTTGGTGTTTAGGGTTAGAGTTTTTATTTTAGTTAACCTAATTTAGTATAATTACCATTTAAACCTTGTAATTTGTATTTTATAAAAACTAAGCTTTTAAATACCTTTTAAAAAGGTTCTTAACTAAAATAATAAGCATATAAACTAATAATAATAATTATATACATTATCTTTACTAGTTACAAAATACACGAATAAATATAACACGTTTCCACGTTACGCAATAAAATTCACAATTAATATTTAAATCACGTAAGCACATAAGTACAACTTAATAATCACATCACCAACTAAATTATTATCTGTTTATCATTATTAATTATTATTAAGTCACGAATGTTCAACGACAACTAGTGTGTGCTCACGAAACGTGTATGCAAGACTTAACGGAACTAACGGAGTTTGGTAACGTAAAATTACCGGATGTCACACAACGAACTTTGACTATGGGTATCTTGCTTTGCTTAAGAGTTTTGACCTCATGGTCCATCACATCAACTGGTTCCTCAATGAACCGTAGTTGTTCATCTACTTGCACTTCCTCCGGTGGTACAACCATCGTCTCGTCCGATAAACACTTTTTCAAATTTGAGACATGAAATACATTGTGAATTCCACTCAACGAATTAGGTAGGTCTAATTGATACGCCACTGGACCTATTCTTTCCAGAATCTCAAATGATCTAACGTATCTCACATTAAGCTTGCCTCTTTTGCCGAATCGAATCACACATTTCCATGGTGAGACTTTCAATAAAACTTTATCGTCGACCTGAAACTCAACACACTTACATATACTAAATAAATATATATATCGCGCACACACACACATTCGATATATGTAACACAATACATATATATATATATATATATATATATATATATATATATATATATATATATATATATATATATATATATATATAAAATGCACCATCCACCACCTCATAACCACTGCCACCTACCCAGCATATATATTATGGCACAAAATAAATAACTCAACATATATTTATACATATATATATATTTATATATATATTCCTTCGTACATAGACATGTGTATATTTATATGAACAAACCACAACCACTACCCATACATGAATATATACATATCTACACAACACCAAACCATCATGCAAACTTATATATATAAACACACAAACAAGGGCATACATACAGATACATACATACCCTAGCACCTATATGAAAGAACACACACCAACTCACGTAGAAGCATACACCCATAAACCGCAGAATACACACAGCACAAGTAAAAATACCTATATATATACACATACGCAGAAACACACCCACACACCGCATCGCATGAAAGCATACATATACTTATACATCATAGATACATACAATGGGCAAACAGCACACATTCGCCCATCCACGAACCCGGTTATCTCAACCCTTGAACTCGAGTAAAAGATCTCTCGAAACCGTACGTAATAAACACAAGTAATGACCAAGAAAGAAACGTACGAATCGTACCGAACAATGGCGACTAGCGATCAATAGAGAAGGCGTCGCCGGGATGAAACGACACACGCACCGGAAAGGCCTCAATCGGAGTTGCTAGCGATGCACAATTGCAAAAAAGGCGGTCACGGACGATGATAACCTTGGAGAACCAGGTTGCCGACACGAGTTTATCAAGAGAGAAGGAAGAGCATTAGGTTTTCGAGAGTTGTGATTATATTAGGGGGGGGGGGGGGGGGGGGGGGGTACGGTTGTATAACAAAGGAAATATTGGAAATTGCATATTAGCCCCCCGATGTTTTCGTGATTTGCACCTTGAAGTAACAATTAAGATTAATTAAATTAAAGTTACTTATTAATAACCTTTATATTAACAATAATTTTCATATTATCAAATAAATATGATTAATTATAAAAAAATATCGAAGTGAGGTTGGATAACAGAAACGATGGTAACCTGAAAAACACGGGGTGTCACATTATGACACTTTGTTTTTCTTTAAATGAGATAATATTTTATTCATCTTTTTTGAAATATTTTGGAGTTGTTCTCCAGTTATTATTAAATAAAGATTTAAATAATTTTATTGTTTTATCAATTTATTTATATGAGAAATCGTTATTGGTAAAGTATCTCCTTCCAATAATTTTTGAAAAGCTTGATAATATCTTTCCTTTTCTTAGTTTTTCTATTTTAAAACCATGCGCATGAGAGAAAATATTAGAAACTATATTTCTATTAACATTAAAACTTCTTTCTATAACTGAGATAATACTATTAGTATATTTTTTAATAAACCAAAAAACAAAAGGTATAAGCTCTTGTTTTTCAGTTAAATCTTTATAATATTCTTCTTTAAAGAATACATTTTCTAATTTTTCAAAATTTTTAAAAAATCATATTCTAAATAATTCTTATTTGGGTTGAAGAAACTCATTTGAGATTTCTTCTCTTACCAGTGATCCTGGAGTAAAATCTAACTTTTCATTAAGACTCATAATTTACACAAAATTTATTTATGATTCGGTTAATTCCGGATCTACTTGTCTAACTCCTCGAACTATATTATTCGAGTTTATTCTTAATTCATCTATTTTTTTTCAAAAAATTCTTCCCTAATCCTAGATGTTGATGCCCTAGAAGGACTTCTAACTGTATAATCTACAGAAGAAATATAATGATATGATGACACAGATTTTGACAAAGAGGGTTCATATTTTATTTTATTATTTTCAAATTGTATTTGTACCGACCATTCATTTGTTTATGAAATATTTATTGGATTATTATCCACATACTACTGAGACGGATTAACTTTATCTAGTACTCAATTTTCTGGAAAATTAATTTCTTTCCATTTAATTCTTCCTCTAGTAGTAATATTAGCTTTATTAAAATTAGTTTCTATCATAATTGTTTCATTCAAAGGTTTATCTACCATCTTACAATGTGGATTAAGCAAGAACAAAGGTTTACAATAAATCCTATAATAGATACATATTACCTCTAATCCCGATACATAATTATAACCATGTGTTTTAACATTTAGAGTTAAAGCATCTAAAATATTAACATCAGATAATAATAATTGTAAATTAGAATAAACATTAAAATAAACTGGGCCATGAGTCAGACTAGATTGAATAATTCCCATTAGGGATTGTTTCCAATTCAAGTTTCCAGCATCCCTTAGAGCTGCTATGAAACTTTCTGGTAAGCCTTCTAATGTTAGAGGCTTAAATGCAATTTGCACAAGACCTATATGAATAAATTTATAATCTTTTTTATATTTTTATAAATCTCTTTTTGATAATAATTTTATTATCATTTCATCTTTGTTTAAGGAAAATATTTCCTCGGTCGTTTTAACAACTTGTTTTAATCCTATTTTTTCAAAGTTCCTAATTTATATATTAGTTTATAATCAATTTTTAGAATAGTCCATTTGTTTAATAAATCTAAATTATGAGGAATATCATATTCTTCCTCCATACTATTTTTAACAGTATCTTCAAATCTTAAAATATTCATTTTAAATAACTTTAAGTGTTAAAACATCCACATATATCGTAATTGATTACCATGGCTCTGATACCATTTATTACCCAAGGGATAGTCTTTGGACTCAAGATGGTTAGATTAGGAAGGTCATGGATTTATTGGATATTTTACATAGTCGTTTTTCAGGATGTTAATATGTGATCAGTAAAATCCAGACCCTGAAACGCCCCACGCCTTCCTAGGGATAGTCTTTGGACTCAGGACGGTTAGATTAGGAAGGTCATGGATTTATCGGATATTTTACATAGTCGTTTTCCAGGATGTTAATATGTGATAAGTAAAGGTCAGACCCTAAAATGCCCCACGCCTTCCTGGCTTTTTGGCTTAAACGGGTCCCCAAGCGGTCGATCATCGCATTAATAACTTAGATGGACTATACCCAGACCATAATCATCCTCCTCATTTTTGACCATCGAGTTTCCTTTTTTTCTTTTTTAATCGAGTCATGATATTCAATTGGACATGGTGGTGTTTTAACACTTATATATTTAGCCTCTGAAGGAGGCGATCATAAAAAAGTAGAAGAGGAAAAGAATTACCAGAAATAGGAGAGCTAGAAAGAGAGCTGAAACCTTCAACGATTCGAATTTTTATTAAGTAGAGAGTTTTTTTTTACAAGAGAAAGTAACTAGATGGATGGCCCTTTCTGTAAACCACACCTTCTTATATAGAGGTCTGGGCATCCGAATATTATGCGAATATTCGCCACTACCACATATAATGCTTTTGGTACAATAATTAAAGTAGTGTAATTATTAATGTGAAAGTGATTGCAATAATGCAACATCTGGACGAATCTCATCGGTAGTGATTACTGATGAATTATTGATTCTTTAGTGCTTGATGGGGCCTATTGTGTTAATCACTTTTTTGACTTTTCTGGTGTATTAACTGGACCAAATTGTTCATCCAGTTCTGCCATCATTCTGGCATAGGCCTCGTCATCCATAAGCTAATTTTCATCTTGACTATCTTGGTATAATTGGGAGTCTTTTTCTTCCATCTAGGAGGAGCTTGACCCTGTCAATTTTGATGATAACTCATCTTTCTTTTTGATGTTTTTGGCTATATCCTTTTTGATTTCTGCAAGATAATACTGCATAATTTCTTGGTCACTTATATCATTAGTGTCTTTGATCATTTTGATCTTTCTGACAATATGTCGAAATGGACTTGGAGATTCTCTTTGCAGCTTGTCTTGCTGCTGTTGCTTGTATAAGTCAATTCTTTTCTGGATTTGATCCAGAGTGTCTTGGCATTTAATTTTACCATCTTCATCCTTTTCCATCATCTTCTTCTAGAACTTAGTCATATAAGCTCTTTCTAGACAGAAAATGTGTCACGACCCGTCGAACGCGGTGTTTCCCCGGCCGTGACTATCCAGATATCAACACAATGCAGCGGAAAGGTAAAGGTTTATGTATTTGCTAAGTTCAAATCATAAAATTCTTTTACAGGCGTCCAAAGAAATATAGTCTAACGATGGCAAACATGTTCTAATCATTAACAGTTTTAATTGTTTTAGGCAAATTATCTAATGCTAAGAGGCGGTAGCTATCTCCAAATTCCCAGGTTTATTCGGCCTCCTAGTCATGCTTACACGTGCAAATTAGTCTTCACCTGAAATACACACCCAAAATACGTCAACATATTGTTGGTGAGCTCATGAGTTTATGACACAAGTCACCACATATAAAACAATTTTATAAAATTCATGATGCATTAAAGAAAAGTGTCACAATCAAACCTTGACCCGGGTGACCCTCCCGAGTGCTAAAACATTCCCTAACCCATACCCCTTATTGTTATGGGTTCAGATATGCCCTGCTATGCACATAAGTTTCTGCAATAATTTGTGACATAATGATTTCTCGAATCTCAATGGGGGGTTTCCCTATCCACAGGGCCCATTGTGTGCGGGGGATTCCCGAAATAGTACTATCCATAAATCAACCAGCTCTCACAAGAGTTAATGGTTGTGCTCACGTTCAGGGACAAGAGCAGGTAGTGTTGCATCATTACAAAGTTATAACCAAGAGTATGTATTTCACCCCAAAAGTGTATCAAGTAAAAAGGCTGTCATGAGACTCACCTTAGCGTATCTGTCACGGGTGTGTTTGCGGGTTTGAGCTAGTAGCCAACGAGGTTCCTAATATACTTATGGTAAATGTTTGATTCTGAAATTTCGGGTTTCTTAGACTAAGAACATATTTTTACGAATTTTTATTTATTTAACTTAAATAACTTCTATATTTTTGCTCAATAGGCAAACAAACTCTACAGGCCACGACACTTTATTTTTAGGCATTATTTAACATTATCTATCTACTGAAATTTTATAGATCAGTTTGTATGAATGGTTGAAAATCCCGTTACATTAGCGGGTTAGTTCCGTTAAGTTCCCGTTAAGTCTCGGTTTTGTGTTTAAACGAATTTTAATCTGATTTTTCTTGAAGCTTTCAAACGGGTGAACAAGAGGCTGCGGTTAGAACAGAAAGATATTGCTGGAACAAGTATGACATTCGCATAAAGGATTAGAGGTGCAGGAGAAGAAAGAACTCAAATGTTTATAAGTTATGAATTAAAAGAAAGGAATGGGATATTACCTTAGGAGTGTGAGAATGCTTCTGTCATGAGTCTAAAGAGCAGAAGTAAAGTGATTTCATCCTCTATTTATAGAGGAGAAAGTGAAGGCTGTGAAGAGGGGGTCGGCGAGATGTTGGGACCCACCATTTTTGGTTGACGGGTTCTCGGTTTATGGAAGATTTGGGTTACTTCCACAAGCAAGCATGGATTAGAAAGCTAAGCCATGCATTGGGCAGTTTAGGAGGTGATTAGATGGGTCAACCTTCTTCTAGAAGGTTTTTATAGAATTTCAGAACGTTAAGTCTTCGGAAGATAGAAATTTTTTGGCCGCACAGTGCTAATGCGCCTGCACAGTGATCATGCGTTCGCTGCCAAAGCGCCTGTACAGTGCTCATGCGTCTGCTGCCAAAGCGCCTGTATAGTGCTCATGCGCCTGCACAGTGTCCATGCGCCTAGAGTTCCTTAGTTTTTCTAGAGGAAAAGTGGCCGCACAGGGCTTATGCGCCCGCACAGTGCTCATGCGCCTAAGGGAAATTCAAATACGGATGGCTCTAGACTTAAAATTTATTATTGTTATCATGATTACTATTATAATTAATTAGTATTATTATTATTTTTGTTGTTTTTGTTTATTAACATTTTACTAAGGCTTTGGGCCCAAGGCCCATTAGTGCTGGCAGCTCACGAACAATTCCATTACATGGCCCAATGGCCAATCCAAAGTTTGATGGGCCTAGCCCATTAAGGTGTGTGTGTATATCCAAAGGTTTGATCATGTTGGGCCCATTACATAGGCTCCGGTTGGTCATTGTGTGGCCCACTAAGGTTCCTAAAAATTTCCAGGCCCAAAATCAGGGTTGTCACATCCACCCCTACTTACAAAAATTTCTTCCTCGAAATTTTCTTACATCTAGATTAAAGCTCTATACAAATCCTTGAGGTGCAGCAGGGTGAGGTAGTAATTATGAGTTATATTATACAATGTTTCCATTGCTAAAAACAGGTGTATACACATTAAATCAATTTAGTGTGATGCCGAGATGGGGGTTTCACCGACTACTCCTTGTGTTCTACTGCTAGAACCTTCAAGGTTGAAAAGGTGCGGGTACTTCTTTCTAATCTCTTTTTTTGGTTCCCAGGTGAACTCAAGACCTCTTCGTGAGTTCCATTTGACCTTTACAATTGGGACTTTACTTCGTCGTAGTTTCTTTTCGTGTCGTTCCACTATTTCCAGTGGTTCCTCAATGATTGAAGTTTGTCGTTAATTTGGATTTCCGTATGGGGTTTTATCAAGTTTTCATCGGATAGGCACTTTTTGAGGTTCGAGACGTGGAATGTGCTGTGTATTCCGCTTAGTTATTCGGGTAGCTTTAACTTATAAGCAACGGTTCCAATTCTTTCAAGGATTTGGAAAGGTCCAATGTATCTTGGGATCAATTTCCCATGTTTCCCAAATCTGATCAACCCTTTCCATGGTGACACCTTAAGCATCACCCGGTCTCCTACTTGAAATTCCAAGGGTTTTCGCCTGTTGTCAGCATAGCTCTTTTGGCGATCTCTTGCTGCAGCTAGTCGTTCTCTTATTTGATGAATCTTGTCAGTCGTTTCTTGTACTATTTCTAGTCCGGTTAGTTGACTTTCTCCTACCTCGGCCCAGCAAATTGGTGATCTACACTTACGTCCGTAAAGTGCTTCAAAGGGTGCAGCTCCTATGCTGTTGTGGTAGCTGTTATTGTAAGAAAATTTGGCTAGTGGAAGGTGGATGTCCTAATTCCCACCAAAATCTAACACACAAACCCTCAACATGTCCTCAAGGGTTTGAATCGTCCTTTCACTTTGACCATCAGTTTTTGATTGTGACTTTGTTTAGCTCTCGGTAGTCGATGCACATCCGTAGGGTTCCATCCTTCTTTTTGACAAACAAGACTGGAGCTCCCCATAGCGAGAAGCTTGGTCTGATGAACCCTTTATCCATAAGTTCTTGCAGTTGCAACTCCTGCATCTCTGACGGGGCTAATCTATAAGGTGATTTAGCTACTGGTGCGGCTCCTGGTATCAGGTCAATACTGAACTCAACCTGCCTGTGTGGAGGGAGACCCGGTAATTCATCGGGAAATACATCCTTGAATTCTGATACTACAGGGACGTATTCCAGCTGTTTGCCCTTTTCAGTGGTCATTACATAGGCTAGGTATGCTATGCATCCTTTCCTCAAGCACTTATTGGCCTTTTTGCACGAATGAGGTTCATGTCTCATCTTGGTCTTTCACCATGTATTACGAGAACATCTCCTTTAGGTAGGGGAATTTTTACTAGTTTCTTATCACATATGATCTCGACCTTATTCTTCACCAGCCAATCTATTCCCACTACTATGTCGAATCCTCCTAGCTCTACGGGTATTAAATTTTATGGGGAATTCATGCTCATCTAGTTCTATTGTGCACCCAATGATTGTTTCATCGGCTTTCACTAATGTTCCATTGGCTAGTTCTATGGTATACATGTCGGCGAGTCTAGAGGATCTTAATGCAATTTTTGGTCTAAAGTTTGTAGAAGCAAAGCTTTTACTGGCCCTAGTGTTAAATAGTACATATGCATAATGATTATTTACTAGAAATGTACCAGTGACAACTTTGGGATCCTCCCTAGCCACTTCTGCATTCATCACGAATGCTCTCTCTTTAGGGCGTCCTACCATAGGTTTCTTAGCCTTAAGTTTGGGGCAGTCTGGGTAGATATGCCCAGTTTCACCACATTCGTGGAATCTCACAGGTCCTGTGGCTTCAGATTTGCATTCCCTTGCAAAATGACCCGGTTTGTTGCACTTGTAACACACAACGGTCCTGCCCTCCTTGACTTGTGGTTTGACTAAAACTTTCTCCTTACACATCCCTAGGTGATGAAATCCATATTTTTCACAAAAGGGTTGTCTTCCTAGGTAAGATTTCTTTCCATCCTGGGGTCGGGTTGTTGTATTCCTTTCACTTGAACTCCCGTTCATGGAGCGGAAATTCTCCCACTTTTGCTTCGTTCCTACCAAGTTTACTCCCTTAATGCCCTTACATCTTACCACCTCATCATTCAACGTAGCCGATATCTCCACCGTCTCCTGAAATGTTCTGGGCTTGGTTGCCTTTACCATCCCTCGAATCTTTGGGGTCAAACCCCAAACATACCTACCGATCTTCTTCGATTCGGGGGTTACCAAATGTGGTACAAGTACTGGCAGCTCAATGAATCGGTTGGTATATTCCAAGTGCTCCGTGCCCTTCATCTCCAACACTAAGAACTCGACTTCCATCTTCTCAATTTCATTAATTGGGTAGTATCGCTCCACCATTAAACTCTTGAATTCCTCCCATCTCATACGGTTGACCGCGTTTCTTCCTTGGGTTTGTAGTAACGTGTTCCACCAATTTAACGCTCCATTTTTAAGAGAGTGGGTGGCGAATCTCACCTTGTTTTCCTCAGCACAATCGCTTATATCTAGGACGGCTTCCATTTCTTCCAACCACCTGATTATTCCAGTTGCGCCTTTGTTCCCGTAGTAGTCTCTCGGTTTATAAGCCATGAAAGCCTTGTAGGTGCAACCGGTTCGGACGCGGGCCTCTTTCCTTTCCTCTTTATTGTTGTTCCTATCCTCGTTTTCCTCCCTCTCGCGGGTAACTTCTCGGCTTCGCTCAGCGTTAACATGAGCAGTTATGGTGGGTAGAGGGTTAACAATAGCTTCGGCTATCAGTTGTTGCAACCTAGCTTCTGGGTCAGTGTTGAGGTTGGTGTTGGGGTCATCATTGGTGTGGTGTGTGTTATTGGTGTTGTCAGCCGTGTTTTCATTAGTACATGTTCCTGATCGTGTAGTGACACCAACCTTAGCATTCGGAGTACGGCCTCGTCCGCTTCTCCTAGGCATAGCTTAAATAAACATTACATTTGTATTTCAAATTTAAGGGCTTTATGATCAATAGTCATCGTAGCATCACAAGCAATAACATTATCACATAATACAAATAAAAGGGATCACATCACAGCAAATAACCATCATTAGTTTTTTTTTAACCATAGCCATATCATTAAAATCTCAAAATTAAGTTCAAATTACAATCGAGTGTGGTATGAGTGAACATTCACTCATACCCTACAGAATACATAAGTTTAAATAAATGCTGAAAAGTGCAAAAATAAACAGATCAGAGACTTGTCAATGGCGGCGGCGGCTACGGGTCCATGGATTGAGCACGCACTTGTGGGTGGCTCGGTACAGCTTCCTCCTCATCTTGGCTAGTAGGGACACTGCTCGTCCCTCTCCTTCTTCAAGGTATCATAGTGCTGGTGTCTTCGCCACACTTCATCCATGGTGGTGTCTCCAACCAGTGGTCCAGAGAAGTACTGGGGTGGATCAGCGAACATCTGGTGAGAGGCATTGGAGTAGCTTGTTGACTCATCATAGGGGTCCGCATAGTACCTCGACGGAGCTAAGTGGAAACTATGAAGCGCCATCGCATCAAGATTGTAGGGTCCTCCGAGATGCTGAGAAGCTGGTGCTGGTGGCAATGGCGGGACGACCGGCTGTGGCGGTGCCCCGGTTAGTCCTGTAACCAGGTTTCCCCATTCTTCCTGGAATGTGGGGACGGGTCGGACGGACATACGTGCGGTCTGCCTCGCATGTGGTGCCACGCCATCATCCCCTTCAGGTCTTAGGGAACTGACCTGGACAGTCGCCGACTAAGCAAATGTGTCCTCTGACGGCTCAGATTCCTCCATCTCCCAATCCTGGCTAGGATCGGGCATCATGTGCTCATAAGGGGCCCTTGGGTACCAACTGGGGTCCCCATACTATGGCCCAAGATGGGCATACTCCCCGATTTCATGCGACAAGGGACATCTCAAGGGTTCAGCACCCACATCGGGCATAAACGTGGGTGGTGGGATGGTGGTCTGGTAATAGTGCTGGGGTGGGACATTGGGTGAATCACTAATGTAAATGGTCTTCCCTCTATTCTGGTTTCCTGCCATCTAATGAGCAGACCAAGTAAAATATTAAGTGAATAATACATATATATTTTATATATTAAAATCAAAAATTACAGCAATATTTACTCAAAATAAATGAATGAATGCAGATGCTAGGAAATACCCTCAGATCATAGCTTAAAGGTGTTTATTCTTAGATTCCTAAATTTCCCTATCGTGTGGTTAAAGCCTAGGTATCTTATAGGCAAGATCCTAATTCCCTGTAACCATTGGCTCTAATACCAGACTTCTCACGACCCGCCGGACGCGGTGTTTCCCCGGCCGTGACTATCCAGATATCAACACAATGCAGCGGAAAGGTAAAGGTACATGTATTTGCTAAATTCAAATCATTAAATTGTTTTACAGTCATCCAAAGAAATATAGTCTAATGATGGCAAACATGTTCTAATCATTAACAGTTTTAATTGTTTTAGGCAAATTATCTAATGCTACGAGGCGGTAGCTATCTCCAAGTTCCCAGGTCTATTTGGCCTCCTAGTCATGCTTACACGTGCAAATTAGTCTTCACCTGAAATACACACCCAGAATAAGTAAACATATTGTTGGTGAGCTCATGAGTTTATGACACAAGTCACCACATATAAATAATTTTACAAAATTCATGATGCACTAAAGAAAAGTATCACAATTAAACCTTGACCCGGGTGACCCTCCCGAGTGCTAGAACACCCCTAACCCATACCCATTATTGTTATGGGCTCAGATGTGCCCTGCTATGCACATAAGTTTCTGCAATAAATTGTAACACAACGATTTCTCGATTCTCAATGGGGGGTTTCCCTATCCACAGGGCCCATTGCGGGGGATTCCCCAAATAGTACTATCCACAAATCAAGCGGCTCTCACAAGAGTTAATGATTGTGCTCATGTTCGGGGACAAGAGCAGGTAGTGTTGCATCATTACAAAGTTATAACCAAGAGTATGTATTTCACCCCAAAAGTGTATCAAGTAAAAAGGGGGTCACGAGACTCACCTTAGCGTATCTGTCACGGGTGTGTTCGTGGGTTTGAGCTACTAGCCAGTGAGGTTCCTAAGTTCATAATTTACGTAGTTAGTACCAACTCAATTTAGTTAGATAAGCCTAAAATTTCTAGTTCAAGTTTGTTTTACGCGACTAGGCGGTCCCTTGTTACACATGTGTAATTTTATGTATGCTAGTAGTTTGAGGTTTTAGGTTTGATAGTTGGACTTGTTTGAGTTGTTAATCTGATTTTATTATTATAAGGCCCATAGCTACAATATTTTCATGTTTTTGATTGTTTCACATAGGTTTTGGTATTCTAACGTTCGGTCTTGATATCTAACGGGTCCTTAGATTTGGTTCATCTTTTGGTCCATTATTGACTCATATTATACTAATATACTTATGGTAAATGTTTGATTCTGAAATTTCAGGTTTCTTAGACTAAGAACATATTTTTACGAATTTTTATTTATTTAACCTAAATAACTTCTATATTTTTGTTTAATAGGCAAACTAACTCTACAGGCCACGAAACTTTATTTCTAGGCATTATTTAATATTATCTATCTACTGAATTTTTATTGATCAGTTTGTATGAGTGGTTGAAAATCCCGTTACATTAGCCGGTTAGTTCCGTTAAGTGCCCGTTAAGTCTCGGTTTTGTGTTTAAACGAGTTTTAATCTGATTTTTCTTATTTTAACAGTTCCTATAACATACTATAACCTTCAAGAACTCATAATTCCAGTAATATATTTTGATCCCGTTTTTATACATTTTTAGATATTGTTTTTATGTTTCGGGTTTTTATATTTTTATATAATTAGTTTTATAAAATTGTGTTTTTGCATAAGTGCAACATCTTGGTTACTGGAATTTATGATACACACATATATAAGGAATTAGAAGTGATACAGATTTGGTTGTGTCACTAGGAATCAAAATATCAAGAGTTTTCAGGTGGTTTAGATTTACCTCAATGAAGCTTTCAAAAGGGTGAACAAGAGGCTGTGGTTAGAACAGAAATATATTGCTGGAACAAGTATGACATTCGCAGAAAGTGTAGGAACCTCTGAAGTTAAAAGGCTGATGCAACCAAAGGATACCAAAACAACCAAGTCTTCCAACATGCACTTCGGAACAAAGGCGAACTAGCTTCGGAAGCTTTTTCACATTCAGAAATATGCTAAGTGTAAAATCTTCTGATGCTAAAGTTCAGAAGAAACTGCTGCGGAAGCTTTACACTTAACTTGGAAAATATTCTAAGTGTAAAGTCTTTCGAAGCCAAAGACTCAACTCTTCCGAAGTTAAAGATGAAGTCTTCCAAAGCTATAAAGACAAAGTCTTCCGAAGCTGCCTACAAGACAAGACTGATTTCTTCTGAAGAGAGAGAAAAGATTCCTTTTCCATCAACTTTATCATAAAGCAACCTATTTTCCACTGCATGCTCTGGTAGTTCACCTGCTATCACTAGTTGGTGAAACTTTAATACTTTATGATAAAGTAGATAAGGTCTACGCCTGCAAGTTTCTCCTTTTGTTCCTTTTGGCTTTTTGTAAAAGGAAAAGTTAGTGAGCTATGGCATGTCATAGTCACTAGTCAAAAGGCAATCTGCCTTTTGACTTTAGATTGATCTTGTTGTCTAGATTAGTCACTTCCAATTGTCTTTTTGAATATTGACGGTTGTAGGATGTAGTATAAATAGTCTCCGGTTCTTGCACTTTAAGATATACTTGTACCACACTTGTAATAGAACTAGAGAGCAATATACAACTTCCTTGAAAACTTATCTTGTGTTCTTGTTCTTGTTCTTTAACAGTTTTACTTGTGTTTCTCTTGTATCTTTAGTATAAGTTTACATTTCCCTATTTGAATTGTTAAGTGATCTTAAAATCTTCCTAAGTGTGTTAACTAAGTGCAAGCTTAAGTACCCTTTAACGATCCTGCATTTGGTATCAGAGCATTCCAGGCTCTTGATTGTAAGATCTCACCATCTTCAAATCCTCTTAGTTACACACATCACTTAACTCTTCAAATGGCAGCTATCTCCAAGGCTGATATGGAAACTGGAACTATGACAAAGTCCCCACTGATCACTCCTGAGGATTTTGACACTTGGTGTCAAAGAATGGAAGGCTTTATTAAGTCTCAAGATTCCAGGATGTGGGAGTCTGTTATCAATGGACCTCATGTACCATGGACCTCTTCAGCTGCTGCTGGTGGTGGCATGATACCAAAGGAGAGGGCTGGAAAAGAATTGACATTGATCAGAAAGCCATGACAGCCCTCCAAACTGCTCTTCCAACTCCATCTACAGAGGTTTCAAGAAGTGCAAGACCGCTAAACAGCTATGGGATGCACTAAAACTGATGTATGAGGGTTCAAATGAAGCCAAAGAGAACAAGAAGGATCTCCTGAAGCAGTAGTTTGAAAACTTCACCTTCAAGACAGGTGAAACCATGACTCAACTATACTTCAGGTATGTTGAGATTGTGGATACTCTAGATGATATTGGGGTAACTATTGAGAACAGGGATATTGTAAGGAAGTTCATGTCCTCTCTTCCTAGACAATGGACACACTACTGTGTGGTCATTATGAGGGCTGAAAACCACAAGACCCTTACTCTCACTGAGTTGTATCGGATACTCAGTGGATACCAGATGGAGATGAACATGCAAAATTCATCTGGTAACTCCAACACTCACCAGAGTTCAACCCTTCATGTGGTTGAAAGGGATAGCAGAGAACCATAGCATCATCTCATCTGCTACCCTGAAACCTCATAAAAGGGTCCTTTCATCACCTTCCCAGAGACACCCAGAGAGAGCTACATCCAAGGAAGTCCCTTCCAAGAGACAAGTTCTTCTCAAGCTTTTGTCTCTACTAATGAAAGTTCAGGCAACTTTCTTTTCACTCTTGAAGACCTGGACTGTATCCATCCAGATGATCTAGAGTACATGGAGATAGTCCAGCAGATGGCTCTTCTCACTCATAGAGCCCAGAAGTTCTACAAGAGGACTGGGAGAAGGTTTCCTAGCAATGCAGCCAGTGGCAAGTTTGGGCTGGACAAGAGCAAAGTCAAGTGTTACAACTGTAACCAAATAGGACACTTTGCTAGAGAATGCAAGGTACCCAAGTCAAATAGTGGCCAAGCTTCATCCAGGCCAAACTACACTGAAGGAGGGCACCAGAATGAGAAGCCAAGACAGCAAGCTGCAGTTGCTGTTGAAGAAGGAGGCTTTGACTAGAGCTTTCAAGCAGAAGATGCATCTCCAAATCAAGCACTCATGGCTGACCGTGATGAAACCAAGGTACTTGAACATCTTTACTCTCCTGAATGTATTGCTAAAGTAAATAGATACAGGTTCTACAACTTGGAAATGAGGTCTGACATTGAGTCTTTAAATATTTTAAAAGCTAATTTTAAAAGAGCTGAAAATGATTATAAACTTAAGATAGAAGATCTAGAGAAAACAGTTTCAACTCTTAAACATTAGCAAACAAACTATAGGACTCAAATTAAGGAACTTATTACCAAGTTGACTGAATGACAGCCTGAGCTTTTGATCAGCAAAGCCAGGGCAGAAAATGTGTTCTTGAAGAAGAGACCTTCAAGAACATAATAACCTCATCTCTGCATGCAAAAGTGTGTTATCAGAATAAGCAGGGACTGGGATCTAGTAAGATAGCTCCTCCACACACTCTACTATCAGTTAGATCTCCAAGGTGTGGAACTGGTCAAGATGAACTGCCATCCATAGACCCCAGTGATGAAGAGGATGAAGAGGAGATGGTGAGGGATGACTCTGAAGTGAGTGAAAAAAGTCAATCCAAAAAGGGTCACCATGCTCCTGAGGAGGAGAAAGGATCTGGTTTGAGTAAGTCCAAGAGAAAGAACATGATCAGAAGAGCAAAAAGAAGATCAAGGAAAGCTCAAGACATCAAGGCCACTTTTGACCCCAAGCATAAACAAGTATTTATCTCTGCAGGGTTTGAGGTGGTGAAAGCTGAAGATTCTGCCAAGAACTCCTGTTCCAAGAGTTCTGCTTCAGCTTCAACTCAGTCCAGCAACAACAAGAAGATTAATCAGCTATGTGTCACTGCTACACAGCCTGAACCATCCATTTCAAAGAGCAAGCTTCACCCTAAGAAGCATGTTGCATCATCTAAAAAGGTGAAGAAGGAAAAGGAAAGTGTTCAAGCTAAGTCTTCTTTGGGAAAGAAGGCTCTCGGAAGGAAAGATTTGGATTGTATTATGTGTGGTAGTACTTCACATATGGCTAAGGATTGTTAATAAAATCCCAAGAGTACTATCCACATGATCAAAAAGAAAACTTATGAGAAGAAGAAAAAACAAATAGCTTCGGAAGGAAAATCTGTTTCCTTCGGAAGCTCCAAAATGAAGAAGAAGGCAAGTAAGAAATTGCCTACGGAAGAAAAGTTGGTCTCGGAAGAAAGGAATGCTTTCGAAGTACTGAAGCTTGCTGCAGTGAAAGCAAGATCTTTCGAAGGATCTATCTCCAAAGCTTCCGACGCTACAAAAGCTTCCGAAGTATTAAAGGTCAAGCCCAATCTTCTAAAGGTGGTGTGGAAGATGAAGGAAGACCTTGAGACTGAAAGCTAAAGACTAAAGACTAATGTCTGGATCATTGATAGTGGCTACTCCAGGCACATGACTAGCAATGAGTCCTTACTTCAAAGCTTCGAAAGATTTGACGGAGGACCATTTGCTTTTGGAGGAGATGCAGGAGGTTACATTACTGGAAGGGGCAAGGTTACAAATGGTAAGCTCAGCATTGAGAAGGTAAACTTTGTCAAAGAGCATGGATACAATCTTTTGAGTGTGTCCTAATTTTGTGACCAAAAACATCAGATGCTCTTTACTGAACATGAGTGCATTGTTCGTAAGCCCGGGGTTGACATTCCTCAAGAGCACATTTTGCTCAGAGCCCCTAGGAGAGGGAACATGTACAAGATGGATCTGTATGAAAAATCTCCCTCTTGAGAAGTTTCTTGCTTTCTCTCTAAAGCCAATAGTGATTAGTCTTTCCTTTGTATAAAAAAATATGCCATGTAAACTTTAAGAACATGTATAAATTGATTAAGAATGATTTGGTAACTGGAATGCCAAAGAAAGAGTGTACCAGTGATGACCACTGTGTTGCATGCCAGAAAGGGAAGCAACACAAAGTGTCTCACAAGCCAAAGGAAATCAACTCTATCACTACTCCCCTACTCTTGTTACATATGGATCTGTTTGGCCCCACCAGTGTAATGAGTTTAGGAAGGACCTCTTACTGCTTAGTGATCACAGATGACTTTACAAGATTCACTTGGGTATTTTTCTTTAGAACTAAGGATGAGACCCCTGAGATCTTGAAGAGTTTCATTTTGAGAATTGAGAATCAATCTGATCACAAGGTCAAAATCATAAGATGTGATCAAGGAACCGAATTCAAAAACCAAATCCTTGATACATTTTGTGATGAAAAGGGTATTTCAAGACAGTACAGTGCTCCCAGGACTCCTCAGCAAAATGGTGTTGCTGAGAGGAGAAACAGGACACTTATTGAAGCTACAAGCACCATGTTGTCTGACTCTAAACTGCCCATCAGCTTCTGGGCAGAGGCTGTCAACACAGCCTGCTATGTGCAGAACAGAGTTTTGGTGGTTAAGACACATGGTAAGACTCCTTATGAATTATGGCACAAAAGGAGACCATTCATTGGTTTTCTCAGAACATTTGGATGTCCTTGCACCATCTTGAATACCAAAGATCAAACAGCCAAGTTTGCTGAGAAATCAGATGATAGACATTTTGTTGGATACTCCTCTCAAGCTAAGGCTTATAGAGTATACAATCTTAGAACTAGAATCATTGAGGAGTCAGCCAATGTGACTTTCAATGAACACACCCCCTGTGTGAAAGGTTCTGGTCTGGATTGGCTATTTGATCTTGATTTAGTTACCAACTGTTTTAACAAGTCTTGTGAGAATGTTTCAGGATCTATAGATAACAGGTCAACAGAAGATCCTGACCCAAGATTTGAGCTGAGAAGACCAAGCAAGAAGACTACTTCAGCTCCAGTGGTAACTAACCATGCTATTGAAGCTCCTATCAGCACCAGTATGACAAATACTACTGATTCAATTGAATTATCTTCAAATTCCAGCTCAGAGGCTTAAAATTCAGGAGAAGGAACTTCAAATGTAGGAGGAAGAACTAGAGGTTAGGAGAAGGAACTTCAAATGTAGGAGGAAGAACTAGAGGTGGTGACAGTGATCAAGAATTTCATAATACTGATAACCATTACATTGAGGATAACATGAATGATGTCACACACTCATTGGATCAAGTTCCTCTTCATAAGTGTGCTGATGTGGTGGTGGACACTTCTTTGCCAGATCAAAATTTCTCTAATTTGGATCTGTCCAACCAACTTGCTGTGATTCCTCAACTTAGGATCCACAAGTCACATCCCACCACAAACATCATTGGAAATTTTGACTCAGGGGTGAGGACAAGAGGACAAACTCATGACAACCATGTTTGTCTATATTCTTGTTTCTTATCCTAAATTAAGCAGAAGAAAGTTGATGAGGCTTTGAAGGATGGAAGCTGGATTGAAGCTATGCAAGATGAGCTGCTTCAAATTAGAAGATAGAAGGTTTGGAACTTATGCCCTCTTCCTTAAGGGAAGACTATCATAGGACCTAGATGGGTATTTAGGAACAAGAAAGATGATAGAGGGATCATCATCAAGAACAAGGCTAGACTTGTTTTCCAAGGGTACACTCAAGAAGAAGGGATTGATTACACTGATGTTTTTGCTCCAGTAGCAAGACTTAAAGCTGTAAGGATATTCCTGGCTTATGCTGCATCCAAGGATTTCAAAGTCTACCAGCTTGATGTGAAATGTGCTTTTCTTTATGGGATGATTGATGAAGAAGTTTATATCAAACAACCACCTGGCTTTGTAGACCCGGATCATCCTGATTATGTCTGCAAGCTTGATAAAGCTCTATATGGGCTGCATCAGGCTCCAAGAAAATGGTATGAGATACTATCAACATACCTCTGCCAACATGGATACAAAAGAGGTACTATTGATGGGACTCTCTTCATCAATGAAACAGGAAATGACACACTGTTAGTTCAAATATATATGGATGATATCATCTTTGGTTCAACTAATCCAAAGCTCTACAAAGACTTTGAGATGCTGATGAAGAATAGATTTGAAATGAGTGCCACGTGGGAACTCAATTTCTTTCTAGAAATTCAAGTGAAACAGGTTAAAGATGGCATCTTCATTAGTTAGTCAAATTATGTACAGGACATACTTACAAGATTCAAGATGACTGACAGTAAGGTTGCAAAGACACCCATAGCCAGAAACCACTCCCTTGGTCCTGATCTTAAGGGGGAGTGTGTTGATAAACATCTCTACAGGGCTACGATTGGGTCTCTTATGTATCTAACTGCTAGCAGGCCTGATATCATGTTTGCCATATGCATATGTGCAAGATATCAAGCCAACCCTAAGATGTCACACCTAATCACTGTCAAAAGGATTCTTAGATATCTCAAAGGTGCTCCAAATCTTGGCCTTTGGTATCCAAAGAATTCAGACTTTAATCTGTACGCTTATACAGATACTGACTATGGTGGCTGCAACATGTCTACAAAGTCCACATCTAGGGGATGTCAGTTCCTTGGTAGAAGGATAGTCTCTTGGCAATGCAAGAAGCAATCCTGTGTATCTGTATCAACTGCTAAAGTTGAATACATTGCTACTGCAAGCTGTTGTGTTCAAGTGCTTTGGATTCAGAATCAGATGCTAGACTGTGGATTCAACTTCAAGGAGACTCCCATCCACATAGACAACAACAGTGCCATCTCTATCACAGAAAATCCTATGCAGCACTCAAGGACCAAACACATCAATATCTGGTATCATCTAATTAGGGATAATTTTGAAAAGGGACTGATCAAACTAATCAAAGTTAACACAAATGAACAATATGCTGATATGTTCACAAAGGCTTTTGATGAACAGAGATTTAAATATCTTGTATCAGCTATTAGGATGATTAACTTTGAATAGATTTTCTTTAATAACTTAATCAAAATTTTCTCCTAAATTTGTGTGTTCTAAGTTGTCTATTAGATCACCTCATAAGCCCTATTCTCTTTGGAAGAAAACAAAATTTTTAACTGATATTCCTTAGAATGATGGAAATTTACCTTCGGAAGAAGTAAAAATTGTTTTCGGAAGAAACTTATGTCTCTAAATTATTTAATAGTCTATCTGAGATTTACCTTTGGAAGAAATTCTTGGAGTATCTTTTGAAGCTTAAGTTTATTATAAACTATTTAATGCATTTTAAGAACAAATCTCTTCAGAAAGCAATTTAGTATCGGAAGACTTAATCATTTCTTCCGAAGCCAAATTTTCAAAATTCTTGGGGATATCTTCCGAAGCATAATTTACCTTTGGAAGCTTTGTTGCAAAGCTTTCGAAGCCAAAATTGCTTTCGGTAGTTTTACAACTTCCAAGAAAACAAACTTTTTGGGCGCCTTTTTCAGAAGTAGGACCCACTTTACGGATTTTAAAGTTTATCTTTTGCATTAACTTTGTCTCAAATCAAGACTATATCTTTCCAAACGGTTCTATTTCATCTCACTTCTCTCATTGTTCCTTACCCTAAAATTTCCCCCAAATTTCATCTTCTTCTTCCTTTCTTCACCACAAAGCTTCCTCAAATGGCTAATCTTGATCGTCGCAACGACCCAGATTTCACCATGCACCTACACAGGCAACACAATCAAGTTGCCCTGTTAAACTCTGAGTAGGATCCAAGCTTCTCAGATTTGTGTAGGTATCTTTCTTTGTCTCACTACTTCACCTCCCTTCCAATCGATCCACCTCTTTATGAGGATCAGTTGCTTGAGTTCTAGCGGACCTGTAAAGAGGTCACCAAGGATGGGGAGAAGGCACTGTCTGCCACAGTGCAGGGGAGGATGGTTTTCATCACTCCAGCCATCATTAACATCCATTTGCAGCTGGATGATGAAGCAAGTGAGTTGTCCTTTCCAAAATCTGCCGTCAACCAATCCTTTACGCAGATGGGCTACGAAGGTGACTTTTCGGTCAAGACCTTCAGGAAGGGGAAGGTCTCATTCCAATAGAAATACCTCCTCCATGTAGTCATACATAGCTTATCCAATAAGCATGGGGGATGGGACCAGATTCCAGAAGATCTTTCCTTCATTGTCCATGGGATGGTACAAGGGGTCAAATTTAGGTACTCTCAATTTGTATTTACAAACTTACTTGCAAATTTGGACTCCTTAGAGTACTACATGTTCCCCCGGTATGTTCAATACATTCTCAACTGAGAAATGGGACCACAGTTGAGGGGAACAGATAATATTATTAAACTTGCATACATGAGGCCCGACATTTTCAAGATTTTGAAAAAGCCAACTGTCGGCTTCTCAGGGGTAGAAACAGCCCTTGTCCCAAAAATGTTTGAGCTCATTGCTCAGGGTGACATCCTAGCAGCGCCAGCTAGTGATGAACCAACACCCTCTACTTCTCACCCACCTCAAATACAACCTACCATCAAAATCACCTACCAAAGAAAACCCAAACAAACCCCTGCACTTGCTATTGAGCATGTGCAGCCCCCCTTATCAGAACCTATGCAGGAGGAAGTGGAATCTAGAGCTCCCACTTCCCCTGAGGAGTAGACCACTCCCATCTTTCAAACAATCAGTGCTGAGGTTCCTCATGCTCAGCCTGATGAGCTCACAACTCCACAAACAGCCTTAATCCATCACTCTGAGTCTCAACACTCTAGTGATCAACCTTCAGGGGAAAGCTACCATCCCTAGCCTCTTGATCTCAACCGCCCCATACCCAGCCTTGACTTATACTCTCATGAAGATTTGGGCTTCAGTGAGTACCATGAATCTCTCCTTTCTTCCCACACTCAAGAAGAGATGAGTACTACTGCTTCACCCACTTCTAGCCCACATCAGCTACCTCTAACTGAGGTGGATCCCTCTGAAACTGTTCAGAAGATCCATATGGCAGAGGCTATCACTTTTGCAAGTGATAACATCACTAGGACCTCTACCATGGCAACCCAGCCTCTTGACACTTCTCTGGAAGCTATCATTGGGCAGGGGATCCAGCAACCAAGAAACCCATGCTGGTGGTGAGGAAGAAGACTTAGGTCCAATTCTCTCATCCCCCCATGATTCTTCATCTGAAGATGAGGGGAGTCTGTAACAACAGGTGCATAAACTGTCAAATCTGTGCACATACTTTATGTCAAAGATAGCTCACCTGGAATCTCAGGTGACTATCTTGTAGAAGAGGGTCAATGACCAGCAACTTGAGATCACCGATCTCAAGGGCAAGCTAGCTGAGAGATCCATAAGACCAACTCATCCAGGTCCATAATAACCTGTGGATGTCATGGATCAATCTCCCAGCTCACCTATGCAAGAGGGTGATGCTACCAAAAAGGGGGAGAAAATTCTGACAATCATAGAACCTGGGAGTTCTTCTCAAAGTATGGACGTAGAGGACTCACCATCCTCTCTTGTAGTTGTCCATACTTAGCAACCTCCTCTAGACAGTGATCTGGAACTGCTCATTCAACAACTGTTTGAGGAGGGAGTATCAAGAGCAATGTCTGTCCCATTTGAGAATCCAATCTGGGGTTGGAGGTATAACAATAATAGGAAAGCTCTTGTGATCTCTAGAGCTCAGGGTTAATAAGAAATTCTCAACATCTCCACCCTGAGTTTCTATGAGAGTATAAACCTGGTGGATCTGCCCCTTGTCAACCCAAGCAACAACAGACAAGCAGCAAGATTGGCAGAAAGGATCCAAGATAGGGTGTTAGAGGAGTTCAGACTGAGATCAAAATTATATAAAAAGAGGCTAGCAAGTGAGATCTTTGGTCAACTGGATGTTGAGGTGGACCCGAAGATTAGCTTCGAAGGGAAAACCTTGACTGAAGGCCCAGAGGTTGAACTTGTGACCCTTGAGACAGGATTTCCCTCAACACCCATTACCCTCAGTGAAACACCAGCAGGTGATGGTGCTTCACAGCCTCTCTCTGGCCAGAGCTTGACAGCTAAACCAAGCAATGAAGGCCAAATCTCTCTTCAGCCTGAGTCACCAAGGCCTGTGGTTGACAAAGGTAAAAGGAAACTAACTGCTGAGGAGATTGAAGAAGAGAAGAGAGAGAGGAAGAGGAAGCTGAGGGGAGAGAGTTCAAGTGGTTCCCCAGGATTTATGGAAGCTACAATAAGGGATGCCCCCAGGCTGAACACTCAGGAAGATGAGTTAAGGGCAGCCAGGCTAAACTACCTGGGAACCAGAAATTACAATATAGATGAACTCATCTCTCTCCCTTTAGATGAGCTGAATGAACTGGCTGACACTGAGTTTTCAAAGGAGAGGAAGGAAGCAGAGGATGCTGCTTTGACCCTCAAGCATGAGGAAGAAATAAGACTCGAAAGACTCTACAAGAAACTTCCTGTCCTCTCCCCGGTTCAAGAAAGTCCTGAGTCAGAGACTATGGTCTTTGAACAACCTCAGGTAGTTGATGAAGAAGAAAGATTAAAGATGATCAACTATCTGAGTGCCACAGGTCTATATCAGGCATCTACACTTCTTTCCCCGCCTCATGAGTATATATTATTTGAATACAACAAGCAGCTAGAAGAGCAAGCCAAAAAGGATAGGCAAGCTACTAGGAAAAGGCAGAGGGAAGAACATGCAAAAGCAAGAGCCATCATCCGAAAAAACCAGAAAAAGTCTGCTGATAGGCAGAGGATGATGAGCTTCTTAAAGCTGTATGGGTTCTCCAGAAAGAGGCTTGGTCCCATGTCTCTATCTACAATGGATGAGCACATAAGGGTGATCAAGCAGAAGATAAAGAAGGGAGAGTTGGTGGACTTGCATTCTCCAAGACAAGCTCAACCTAAAGTTGAGGTGAAGGTTGAACCTACAGAGACAACACAACCTGCACCTGGAGCTGCATATCAGCCAACTTCATTTTCTGACGCACAGCAGGGTTCTCCTCCCTCTCCTTCTGAATTTGGGAAGAGAGGAGATCCCAACTGAGAGGGATACCACTAAACAACCTAGCACTGAAGACCAACCCTCTCAGTTAAAATCATTAGGGAGGAAAAAGAGGATGGCCAAAAGAAGATCCTCTTCAAAGAAGAAAAGAAGAAAGGTATCCTCCTCCCAACCTCAGGATGAGTCAGAACATCCTAAGGAAGTGCATGAAGAGGACTCTCAACCAACTCCAATCATAGTAGAGCCTCTTGCCATTAGAAGACCAATTCTGTCCTTGACATTTATTGAAGATCCAGACAGATGGTTTGTCACTAGAGATCAAGGAGAACAACATGTCTACTTCACAAATGACATGCTTGAACTCCCTCTGCATGATCTTTATGACATGAGAAGGTACTTCATGAGTCTGAAGAATCCAGATCTACTGATGAAGAAAGGAATTCTGAAGATCCTCATATGGACTATCCAAGTCTGAAGAACCTCTCTGTTTTGATAGCATCAGCCTAGGGGGAGTTTGTAGGAACCTCTGAAGTTAAAAGGCTGATGGAACCAAAGGATACCAAAACAACCAAGTCTTCCAACATGCACTTCGGAACAAAGGTGAACTAGCTTCGGAAGGTTTTACACATTTAGAAATATGCTAAGTGTAAAATCTTCCGAAGCCAAAGTTCAGAAGAAACTGCTACGGAAGCTTTACACTTAACTTGGAAAATATTCTAAGTGTAAAGTCTTCCGAAGCCAAAGACTCAACTCTTCCGAAGTTAAAGATGAAGTCTTCCAAAGCTTCAAAGACAAAGTCTTCAGAAGCTGCCTACAAGACAATACTATTTTCTTCTGAATAGAGAGAAAAGATTCATTTTCCATCAACTTTATCGTAAAGCAGCCTACTTTCCGCTGCATGCTCTGGTAGTTCACCTGCTATCACTAGTTGGTGAAACTTCCATACTTTATGATAAAGTAGATAAGGTCTTCGCCTGCAAGTTTCTCCTTTTGTTCCTTTTGGCTTTTTGTAATAGGAAAAGTCAGTGAGCTATGGCATGTGATAGTCACTAGTCAAAAGGCAATTTGCCTTTTGACTTTAGATTGATCTTGTTGTCTAGATTAGTCACTTCCAACTTCTTTTTGCATATTGATGGTTGTAGGATGTAGTATAAATAGACTCTGGTTCTTGTACTTAAGATATACTTGTACAACTCTTGTAATAGAACTAGAGAGCAATATACAACTTCCTTGAAAACTTATCTTGTGTTCTTGTTCTTGTTCTTAAATAGTTTTACTTGTGTTTCTCTTGTATCTTCAGTAAAAGTTTACAGTTTTCTATTTGAATTGTTAAGTGATCTTAAGATCCTCCTAAGTGTGTTAACTAAGTGCAAGCTTAAGTACCCTTTAACGGTCCTGCAGAAAGGATTAGAGGTGTAGGAGAAGAAAGAACTCAAATGTTTATAAGTTATGAGTTAAAAGAAAGGAATGGGATATTACCTTAGGAGTTTGAGAATGCTTCTGCCATGAGTCTAAAGAGCAGAAGTAAAGTGATTTCATCCTCTATGTATAGAGGAGAAAGTGAAGGCTGTGAAGAAGGGGTCGGCCAAGATGTTGGGAACCACCATTCTTGGTTGACGGGTTCTTGGTTTATGGAAGATTTGGGTTACTTCCACAAGCAAGCATGGCTTAGAAAGCTAACCCATGCATTGGGCAGTTTAGGAGGTGATTAGATGGGTCAACCTTCTTCTAGAAGGTTTTTATAGAATTTCAGATTGTTAAGTCTTCGGAAGATAGAAACTTTTAGGCCGCACAGTGCCAATGCGCCTGCACAGTGCTCATGCGTCCGCTTCCAAAACGCCTGTACAGTGCTCAATCGTCCGCTGCCAAAGCACCTGTATAGTGCTCATGCGCCTGCACAGTGTCCATGAACCTAGAGTTCCTTAATTTTTCCAGAGGAAAAGTGGCCGCACAGGGCTTATGCACCCGCACAGTGCTCATGCGCCTAAGGGAAATTCAAATACGGATGGCTCTAGACTTAAAATTTATTATTGTTATCATGATTACTATTATTATTAACTATTATTATTATTATTATTATTATTATTATTATTATTATTATTATTATTATTATTATTATTATTTTTGTTGTTTTTTTTTATTAACATTTTACTAAGGCTTTGGGCCCAAGGCCCATTAGTGCTGGCAGCTCACGAATAATTCCATTACATGGCCCAATGGCCAATCCAAATTTTGATAGGCCTAGCCCATTAAGGTGTGTGTGTATATCCAAAGGTTTGATCATGTTGGGCCCATTACATAGGCTCCGATTGGTCATTATGTGGCCCACTAAGGTTCCTAAAAATTTTCGAGCCCAAAATCAGGGTTGTCACAAAATGTTTTCACTGGTATAACCAGTTTCTTGGATGCATTTCCATATCCAGGGAATACTGAATTGGAAAAAATAATGGAGAGAAGCCATTCCTTCTATGAAAGAATTATCATGTTATGCCTCTATTAAGACTGGAGACAGTTCTACCCATTGGGTATATAAATTTTTAAATTTTTTGGATTCATTAATGAAAATATCAATAGATGGACCGTATGACTGCCACCATTGATAAACCCATAATGAAATTTCGGATTCATAGTTTATATGGAAAATTTTTATAAACCATGAATGTTTATGACTAGGGTTTTCATATAAGAATACCCTATAAAATGCTTTTACATAATCCCAATAATTATATTTAATGGGAGTTTTTGTTTCAGGGTGTAAAATTTCCCTGTCTTTTAGGGTTGATGTTCCCGGAGTTTCTACAAATATGATCTGTTTAATAATAATTTTAGTAAAGCTATAAGCTTTGTTATTCCCAGTATAATGGGTAATTCACAGGATTCTGTTTTTAGAATTTCTTCATAATATAATCGAGACTTATATGTCTCATTGGGATAGCATCCCATATCAAGATATCTCTTGAATATGAGCCAAGGTTGATCTTTCCATTTTTGGTCTTTATGTTCTAAAAGAAGTATGACTTCTTTGTTGGGCGTATGAACCCATCCTTCATCCTCACTTTCATTGATGAGGGTTTTAGCATATGATGCTACTTCCTCTGAGTTATGTCCCTGAGAAGCTTTGAAGGCTAAGAATTCCTTCAATGTTTTCTCATCAAGTATATTTGATGAGGTTGATGTATTCATTGATACACTATCCAAAGCTATTAGCTTTTTGTTACCCATCTGATGGATAACTCTACCTGCTCCTCTTCCCCTATAAGAGGAAGATCTTCCTCAGCCTCTTCCCCTTTCACCAGGGATCATTTCTAAAGTATCAAACATAAGAAATTATTATTTCTTTTTCAATAAGACCTTTATATTTTTGTCTTAAACCTTTTAATCTTTGTCTAAGAATATTCATATTATGAGCACTCTTAGATTCATAATATAAATTTATGATTTCATCCATTCTTCTATGGATTGCTTCAATTTCAAATATAGTTTGTGCCTTTTCTTCAACTATGTCCATTGATGCTAGCCTTATTGGTCCTCTATAATGTGCCATATTAATTTAAGTATTCTCGAGTAAAAAAATAAGGAAAACTGTTATCAGTTCCCCTTTTGTAAATTATTTTGAAATCAAATGGTGCAAGATGAGATTAGCAAACATCTACTTAGAAACATCATGTTTAAAATCTTTTTTAAACATATATTTGGCTGCATTACAGTCAGTCTTGATTATAAACTTTTTATTGAATAAATCCTCCTGAAATTTTAAGACACATTTAACTATAACAAGAATTTCTTTTGCAACGGTTGCATAATTCTTTTGACTTTCAGTCCATTTTCTAGAATTAAATCTAACAAGATATTTTAGTTTATTATTTAGAGAGATTTGTTTTAATATACCTCCATATCCTATTTCTCATGCATCAGTTTCAACAATTTTATCCCATTTTGGGTTGGCAATCATTAAGCAAGAAAGGTTTTGAACTTTTTGCTTAATTTTCTGGACTGCTTTAGTATGACTGATAGACCATGGTTTAGGATTTTTCTTTAGTCTATCATATAGTAAAGCAGTGTCTTCCGCTAAATTTTTATAATAAGGAAGAATGTAATTTAAGCTTCCAAGAAATCTTTGCAGTTGAGTTTTATCCAGAATTTCATCAGGAAATTTCGATGCAAACTCAATGCTTCTATTAATTGGGTTTATATTTTCTTGGTTAATATTATGACCCAAAAATCTAACTTTAATTTGAAAGAGTAACATCTTTGGTCTAGATATAACTAAATCATTTTTCAAAATTATATGTTAGAATATTTCTAAATGTTTAAAATAAGTTTCAATATCCTTTGAAAATACAAGGATATCTGTGACGACCCTGAAAAATTAAGGTTAGAAAATTCATACTAAGATTCTATTTAGATTAAATCTTATATATATAATTATGTATATTTTTAAGATAACCCTACATAAAAAAATTTTTGTATTTATATGTGTTTTAACATGTATTAATATATGGGTATGCTATATAAGTTTGCATGCATGCATGATTCTTTACGTGTGCATGTGGGTATGCATAGGTAATCTATGTGAGATATTAAGAATATTAATTATATGATTAGTTATTTGAATTATATATTTATCATGTAACGTATAATAAAGTAAGTTTACAATTTAAATTTTTAACCAAAATATCAAACTTTACATCTTAATCATTTATTAAGACAAGAACTAACATAAATTAAAAAGTTAACACCACACTAACATAACCTAGAAACACACCTCATCCCCTCTTGGTTACATGCATAGTCACCAAACCTTAAAACACTAATCAACCTTCTAAGTATGCCACTTAACCACCCTACTTTAACACCTCATCCTAAGTCATAATTAGTTGTGTTAAGGTGGCAAATCCTCAACACTCTTAGTGTCATAGTCTTCGGCCGACATGCATGACACCATTATTGTTTTGAACACTAAGCCTACTTCTAGTATTGATACTTCATCTAATGGGTATTATTACTAAGGAAAATAAGTGTCAATTTCCTGGCTAAACCAAGGCATGTAACTGCCTCAACATCCACTAAATCATTTCTCAAACCCTCAGTCAACTTGCATGCATTAGACACTAAGCATACTTCTTGTATTGCCACTTCATCATTACTAAATCTTTAGAAACAACCTCATACAATGGCACTCATCAAAGCTATAATGTAAATAGACACCTTGTGTCTTTCTCTTGGCCGAACAACACAACCACACCTTCTTCAAAATCCTTCTTCTTCTTCTCGGTTTCTAACAACACATAACCATCACTCTCACCTTTCTTTCTCTTGGTTTTAACATCAACCAGGCACCATCAAGCTCAAGCAAAAGTAAGTTGATCATCAAGAACTCAAAGAACAATCCTTTAAATCCTCATTGCATTTCTAAATCAAGGTAAAATACTCAAATTATATATATGTGTTTAATATACATATACCAACTTAATATATGAAAACCATCAAAGTTTAAATGAACACTTGATTTTTCAATCAAAAATCAGTAATGGAAAAGTTTAAAATTTAAGGATTTTTTTATAAACCACGAATAAAATAGAAATTAAAGGATTAAAACATGTGAAATTTTATGAATTACTAAGTGAAATAGGTTAAATAATTAAATGACTATGATTGTGGGAATAAAAATTAGAAATTTATCAGAAATTACTGAAAATAATATTATGGAAATTTTGGGAAATCGTTATTTGTTATATTAATTTATATGATTTATTCAAGAAAATTAGAGAAAAAATGCCTAACAAAAGATTTAATGATGCTAAATATCGATAAAAAATTTATGATGATCTTTACAGTAATTTGGATTTTCAGAATAAATTTCGTGAATTAATTCATTAAAATAATAAAGTTACATATTTTAGAAGTTATAATCTGAAGAAAATCAGATTAAATAACAAAACAGTGTGAAAAATCACTAACATTTTATGTGTGACTTTAAACATTATATAGAACCTCCTATATAAATTTCAAAAATTTTAGAGACCTGTAGCTATTTCTGCTATTTAGTGTAAATATTGTAAAAATTATATGAAATTAATCCTAATAGATATAAACTAAACATTTTATATGTTAATCTGGATTTTGAGATATTATAGTATATAAAATTTGGCAATTTTTGGTTAACTATAGTTACTAATTTGGAATGTCTATTTGAATTAAGATGCTGAAAATTTTAAAGAAATTTTATTTCTAACTTATAAATTAATTTTTATAGGATATTGCTAGAATATAAGGTGAATTCCATAGCTCCATTTTACATTTATGAGTTTTGAGAGAAAAAGCATACTGATTTTGGTTGATGCAAATATAAATAAGACTTTTTGATAAATACTGTCATTGTGCCATAAGCTGCAACCATTAATTCAGATGAGGAATCGTTTGATAATGTAGATAGCGCTACTTAGGAAAATATTTCCTGCACCAACAGGATGAGTGTTGTGATGCTATATTATCTGATTTTGTGATTTGTATGTGTGACAGTTAGTAATCACCTGGCATATAAGTAGGTGTGGTTGTAATTTTATTTATGTTGCATCAATATATTTTGTTTAGTCATTACACCTGTGTTCTCACCAACATTATGTTGACTGTTTTGAGTATGTTTTTTCAGGTAAATCAAATAACTTATAGTGTTGTGCTTTCCTTTGATGTGTACAATGGGTGGTATGAAGTAATTGGAAAGATATGTGTTAAAGTAACCCTGAATTTAACCGATCTCAGCATATCAGTGGACGTTCGTATCCACTACTACTACTGAAGACTGAGAAGTGGTTACTAGCAACTTTTGTATTAGGGTTACATTAAAATATGCAAAAGTCTTTATGTAGACAAATTTTGTATACAAATTACGTATGTAACCCGAATATATATATAAACGAATGATGTGTTGTTATGTTAAGTTACTTATTATGATTATTTTATCTGTAATCAATGTGTTTCGTACCGATAGTCACATCAAAGCATTTCACGCTTCCGTCGGGATGTGACAATATCATCTATATAAACAATAATAAATTCACTATAGGGAATAAATATGCCATTCATAATATTTTAAAATTCTGAAGGGGTATTCTTTAAGCCAAATGGCATAACATTCCATTCGTAATGCCCAATAGGTACAGTAAAAGCATTTTTATACCTATCTTTTTCTTCAATCTGAATCTGCCAGTATCCTGATTTTAAATCAAATTTGGAAAATACATTTGAATCATATAGTTTATCTAATAAATCTTTTTTATTAGGTATAGGATACCTAATCCATTTTAGGACTTTATTAAGGGGTTTATAATTAATAACTAGTCTTGGTACACCTCTTTCTTGTTTGGAATGTTTATTAACATAAAAGGCTATACACGACCATGGAGATTTTGAATTCTTATTAAATTCTTACTTAAAAGGGATTTTATTTCTTGTTTACATAATTCCATGTATTCAGAATTCATTTGGCAAGGACGCGCCTTAGTCGGAATTTGGCTTTCATTAAAATTTTCCTCATAGGGAAGTGAAATAATATGTTTCTTTCTATACTAGAAAGCATTAGGATGATCATTGCATATTTGCAAACTAAATTGATGTTCTATTAATTTAATTTTTTCCTGTAATTTTGGATTATTTAATTTTTCTTGAATGTTTAAAGACGATATTTCCTTTTGTAAAAATTTAATTTGATTTATTTTTGCTTTTAGCAATTCGTCTTTTAAATTTTCTAATGTTCTTGTTATTGGGTTGGATATAAATTTAAAAACAATTTCTTTTCCTTCGTACGTACCAATTATTTCTGTACGATAACATTTTTTAAAGGAAAAATTTTATCAAAGAAAGGACTTCCACGTATAACTTGGTTTCCAATATTTTTTACTAGTACAAAACTTGTACTAATACAAATATTATCTTGACAAATAACAGCTTGAGGAATTTTATAATTTACTTCTAATTTTCTTTTTCAAGCATGGCTGAGACTATGGGTAGTTTTATAATAATATTTGGTAGGAATTAATCCTTCATGTATACAACTTAAATCCGCACCACTATCAAATAGTGCAATTACTTCTATAAAGAAATTATTTCCTATTAAGAGTTTAATGTTTTCATGCCACTTTTGAACATAATTCGGATTCTTCTATTTGCTAAATGTTTGATTTATCTTTTTTCTAGACATACTATTCTATGGTCTAGTTCTTTATTATTTTGTTGTAAAAGTTTTATTTCTAATTTTAAATTATCAATTTCTTTTTTTAATTCTTGTATTTCAACAGGTTTTTTATCTTTATTCTTTTGATTTAACTGGTTTTTTTAACTCAGCTAAAGAAAATAGTTTTAAATCTCTTTTAAAATTTGAACAAGAAGGGTCTTCTTCCTGTTTTTCCATATATGAAGAAATTGTTTTTTCTTTAATTTGCGGATCATCTGCTACTTTTAAATTCCACGATTTCACTTGTTAAGACATTTATTTCCATATTTTTAAATTGCGAAATTATTTGATAAATATTTTCTTCTTCTGAAGTACTATTACAGCAATTGTTTTTGCAATAGTTTTCTTCTTCAGAGGAAGAGTAAAAACTTTCATTTTCTAAAATATTTAATTCTTTATTAGAAGATTGATCAGATTCAGAATCAGATTTTAATAACATTTTTGATATCTGATTCCTTAATTCTTCATCTTCTAGCTTATTAAGCTTTTTCCTAACCTATTAAGTTTTTACTTTATGGCCTATTTTCCCTAATTTTTTACAAATTAATTTTGACTTATATGTCCTATATGAAGGTTTATTTTCTTCATGTTTCTGAATTTTTTTATTTTTCTGTCTTCCCTTTTTCTTTTTCTTTTTTGATGTTGATAGGGATTTGATTTCCTAGTTTTCCTAGAATTACTTGAGGCTTTTTCTATGCCGAATTGGCTATAGAATTCTCCTAATTGTTTTTTCTCATTCAAAGAATATTTTTAATCCGTTGGTTTAATTTTATTTCATTGCATAAATTTAAACCTTCTTGGATACAAGTTTCTATTAACTTGCCATAAGTATAATCATCATAATTTATACTAACTCCTCCTCTTCTAAGGTTATTTCTAATTCTTTCTGCAAATAAATAAGGAAGACCATGTACAAATTTTGACTTCCAATGGGAGCTATTAGACTCTGGGAGTTCCATTACTCTACTTAGGAAAGTATCCTTATACCATCTAAAAGATGTTAAGGTTCTACACTAAAGATTTTGTAGAAGAGTTCCAATATTCTTGGAATTATCAGACCATCTGCCTGTAAAATGTTCTATAATATTAACATTTAAAGTATAAACTGAGTTGTTTTCAATAACACCATTATCTTCTTTTGTACTATTGAGGATTTCTTCTTTATCTAAATTTGACAAATAATTATCCCACCAGCCTCTAA
The DNA here is from genome assembly GCA_025506505.1 of Flaveria sonorensis. NCBI lineage: Eukaryota > Viridiplantae > Streptophyta > Magnoliopsida > Asterales > Asteraceae > Flaveria > Flaveria sonorensis. The sequence goes on along the minus strand of CM046435.1, from coordinate 14,812,415 downwards.
GTTGGCCTATAAAACCTGATATAATCATATTGGCTATTGTCTTAGTCTTATTTTTATTATTTTGGCAAATAGTGCTATACATAAGCATCCTATGGGCGGTATTATAAATCTGAACTTATGTTTGACCATCTATATTCCATTCATAAATCATTTTTCCACTATACGAATTAGATACTATGTATTCATATTCTTCTATTAGAACATCTTGTGGAGTTGGTCTAGGATAATAATATATTCTTTGAGTTGGCTTATTAGCAAACTTAGATAACTTCATAATTTCATCAATAATTTTTTGTTTATAATCTTCTTCTTTTAAACTTTCTTCAAAATCTGTTAATGTATTTATTTTCAGAATTTTCAAAATATTAATCGAATCATTTAATGTTTGCATTAAGTTTTCTTCATATTTTGTTTTGAAATCTATTTCCTTTGGAAGGCGTCTGGTGTTTTAGGGTCTGACCTTTACTGATCACATATTAACATCCTAGAAAACGACTATGTAAAATGTCTGATAAATCCATGACCTTCCTAATCTAACCGTCTTGAGTCCAAAGACTATCCCTGGCGTAATAAATGGTATCAGAACCATGGTGATCAATTACGATATATGTGGATGTTTTAACACTTAAAGTTATTTAAAATGAATATTTTAAAATCTGAAGATACTGTTAGAAACAGTATGAAGGAAGAATATGACATTCCTCATAATTTAGATTTATTAAACACATGGACTATTTCAAAAATTGATTATAAACTAATATATAAATTAGGAACTTTTGAAAAAATAGGATTAAAACAAGTTATTTAAACGACTGAGAAAACATTTTCCTTAAACAAAGATGAAATGATAATAAAATTATTATCAAAAAGGATTTACAAAAATATAAAAAGGATTATAAATTTATTCATATAGGTCTTGTGCAAATTGCATTTAAGCCTCTAACATTAGAAGGCTTACCAGAAAGTTTCATAGCAGCTCTAAGGGATGCTAGAAACCTGAATTGGAAACAATCTCTAATGGAAATTGTTCAATCTAGTCTGGCTCATGACCCAGTTTATTTTAATGTTTATCCTAATTTGCAATTATCATTATCTGATGTTAATTTTTTAGATGCTTTAACTCTAAATGTTAAAACACATGGTTATAAGTATGTACTGGGATCAGAGGTAATATGTATCTGTTATAGGATTTTTTATAAACCTTTGTTCACGCTTAATCCACATTGTATGATGGTAGGTAAACCTTTGAGTAAAACAATTTTGATAGAAACTAATTTTAATAAAGCTAATATTACTTTAGAAGAAGAATTAAATGGGAAGAAATTAATTTTCCAGAAAATTAGGTACTAGATAAAGTTAATCTGTCTCAGGAGTATGTGGATAATAATCCAGTAAATATTTCACAAACAAATGAAGGGTCGGTACAAATACAATTTGAAAATAATAAAATAAAATATGAACCCTCTTTGTCAAAATCTGTGTTATCGTATTATTATATTTCTCCTGTAGATTATACAGTTAGAAGTCCTTCTAGGGCATCAACATCTAGGATTAGGAAAGAATTTCCTGAAAGCAAAATAGATGAATTAAGAATAAACTCGAATAATATAGTTGGAGGAGTTAGACAAGTAGATCCGGAATTAACCGAATCAGAAATAAATTTTGTGTAAATTATGAGTCTTAATGAAAAGTAAGATTTTACACCGGGATCACTGGTAAGAGAAGAAATCTCAAATGAGTTTCTTCAACCCAAATGGGAATTATTTAGAACATGGTTTTCCAAAAATTTTGAAAAATTAGACAAAGTATTCTTCAGAGAAGAATATTATAAAGATTTAACTGAAAAACAAGAGGTTATACCTTTTGTTCCAAGGTTTATTGAAAAATATACTAATAGTATTATCTCAGTTATAAAAATAAGTTTTAATGTTAATGGAAATATAGTTTCTAATATTTTTCCTCCTGCGCATGGTTTTATAATAGAAAAACAAAGAGAGGAAAGATATTATCAAGCTTTTCAAAAATTATTATAAGGATATACTTTACCAATAACGATTCTCATATAAATGAATTGATAAAACAACAAAATTATTCAAATAATAATAATTGGAGAACAAATCCAAGATATTTCAAAAAAGATGGATAAAATATTATCTCATTTTAAAGAAAAAAAAGTGTCATAATAAATAATCAGCTAAAATAAAAAGAAATTGTTGCTACTCCTATCATACAATTACCTCCTAAGGTAACAGATTTCAAAACAAAATCTGAAGAAAACTTAATGCAAACATTAAATAATTAGATTAATATTTTGAAAAATCTGAAAATAAATACATTAACAGATTTTGAAGAAAGTTTAAAAGAAGAAGATTATAAACAAAAAATTAATGATGAAATTATGAAGTTATCTAAGTTTGCTGATAAGCCAACTCAAAGAATATATTATTATCCTAGACCAACTCCACAAGATGTTCTAATAGAAGAATATGAATACATAGTATATAATTCGTATAGTGGAAAAATGATTTATGAATGGAATATAGATGGTCAAACATAAGGTCAGATTTATAATACCGCCCATAGGATGCTTATGTATAGCACTATTTGCCAAAATAATAAAAATAAGACTAAGACAATAGCCAATATGATTCTATCAGGTTTTACAGGCCAACTTAAAGGCTGGTGGGATAATTATTTGTCAAATTCAGATAAAGAAGAAATCCTCAATAGTACAAAAGAAGATAATAGTGTTATTGAAAAGAACTCAGTTTATACTTTAATTGTTAATATTATAGAACATTTTATAGGCACATGTCCGATAATTCAGAGAATATTAGGACTCTTCTACAAAATCTTAAGTGTAGAACCTTAACATCTTTTAGATGGTATAAGGATACTTTCCTAAGTAGAGTAATGGAACTCCCAGAGTCTAATAGCTCTCATTGGAAGTCAAAATTTGTAGATGGTTTTTCTTATTTATTTGCAGAAAGAGTTAGAAATAACCTCAGATGAGGAGGATTTTGAATAAATTATGATGATTATACTTATGGCAGGTTAATATGAACTTGTATCCAAGAATGTTTAAATTTATGCAACGAAATAAAATTAAACCAACAGATTTAAAAAATATTCTTTGAATAAGAAAAAACAATTAGGAGAATTCTTTAGCCAATTTGGTATAGAAAAAGCCTCATGTAATTCTAGGAAAACTAGGAAATCAAATCCCTATCAACATCAAAAAAGAAAAAGAAAAAGGGAAGATAGAAAAAATAAAAAAATTCAGAAAACGTGAAGAAAATAAACCTTCATATAGGACATATAAGTCAAAATTAATTTGTAAAAAATGCGGGAAAATAGGCCATAAAGCAAAAACTTGTTGGGTTAGTAAAAAACTTAATAAGCTAGAAGATGAAGAATTAAGGAATCAGATATCAAAAATTTTATTAGAATCAGATTCTGAATCTGATCAATCTTCTAATGAAGAATTAAATATTTTAGAAAATTAAAGTTTTTACTCTTTCTCTGAAGAAGAGAGCTGTTGCAAAAACAATTGCTGTAATAGTATTTCACTAGAAGAAAATATTTATCAAATAATTTCGCAATTTAAAATATGGAAATAAATGTCTTAACAAGTGAAATCGTGGAATTTTTAAAAGTAGTAGATGATCCGTAAATTAAAGAAAAATAATTTCTTCATATATAGAAAAACAAGAAGAAGACCTTTCTTGTTCAAATTTTAAAAGAGATTTAAAACTATTTTCTTTAGCTGAGTTAAAAAACCAGTTAAATCAAAAGAATAAAGACAAAAAACCCGTTGATATACAGGAATTAAAAAAAGAAATCAATAATTTAAAGTTAGAAATAAAACTTTTACAACAAAATAATAAAGAACTAGACCATATAATAGTATGTCTAGAAAAAGATAAAAACATTCAGCAAATAGAAGAATCAGAATTATATTTAAAAAATATAAGAGAAATAATTACTTCTTAAAAATGGTATGGAAAAATTAAACTCTTAATAGGAAATGATCTCTTTATAGAAGTAATTGCATTATTTGATAGTGGTGCGGATTTAAATTGTATCAGAAAGGATTAATTCCTACCAAATATTATTATAAAACTACCTATAGTCTCAGCCATACTGGAAAAGGAAAATTAAAAGTAAATTATAAAATTGCTCAAGCTTTTATTTGTCAAGATAATATTTGTATTAGTACAAGTTTTGTGCTAGTAAAAAATCTTGGAAACCAAGTTATACTTGGAAGTCCTTTTCTTTGATAAAACTTTTCCTTTAAAAAATGTAGATCGTACGGGAATAACTGGTATGCACGAAGGAAAGGAAATTGTTTTTAAATTTATATCCAACCCAATAAGAAGAACATTAAATAATTTAAAAGACGAATTGCTAAAAGCAAAAATAAATCAAATTAAATTTTTACAAAAGGAAATATCTTCTTTAAACATTCAAGAAAAATTAAAAAATCCAAAATCACAGGAAAAAATTAAGTTAATAGAACATCAATTTAGTTTGCAAATATGCAATGATTATCCTAATGCTTTCTGGGATAGAAAGAAACATATTGTTTCACTTCCTTATGAGGAAAATTTTAAGGAAAGCCAAATTCCGACTAAGGCTCGTCCTTGCCAAATGAATTCCGAATACATAGAATTATGTAAACAAGAAATAAAATCCCTTTTAAGTAAGAATTTAATAAGAATTCAAAATCTCCATGGTCATGACAGCCTTTATGTTAATAAATATTCCGAACAAGAAAAAGGTGTACCAAGATTAGTTATTAATTATAAACCCCTTAATAAAGCCCTAAAATGGATTAGGTATCCTATACTGTAAGACCCTGTTCCAGGAAACCTCACAATTGGATTTGGACATTAGAAACACGAGTTCTCGAACATTAAATTTCATTAATATACGCAGCGAAACATACAAAATTTCCATTTGTTTAAACATTTACATCAAAGAGATAACTATAATTATCAATCCAAAATCTATGCCAGGACGCCAGTCTCGACCATGTGCCAGGTAGCTCTCCCATCCATGCCAAGCTCACCCCAAAATGTATAGCATACCTGTCAATCTAATATGCATACAAAAGTTAGCGACGCTGAGTGAGCTCTAGGTTTACTTTACCAAAACTTTAACATGGACATACACTTTATCATGCTTTAACATCGAATAAACTTCAACTTTATTCATCATCTTTATCGAACTCGTTCGCTAACTATACCTTAGCTTTTACTTTATCACTAACTTTATCGTCATGTTACCCATACTTTATCTTTACTTTATATACTTTATCTTTACTTTATCGTTTACTTTAGCTTTGTTCGTTTGCTTTATCTTTGAACATAGAACAAAGATTACCTCCTTTATCAGGTGAGAACGCAACAAATGCCATTCTCCTTTAGCAGGCGGGCACACCCAAAGTATAGCCCCTATGTGAGCACACCGATATGTAGCAACTATGCAAGAATGCACTAAGCATATCTCCTTTATCGGCACGGGCATACCCAAAGTATAGCCCCTATATGACCACACAGATGTGTATCTCCTATGCAAGAATGCACCAAGGATATCACCTTTATCGGCACGGGCATACCCAAAGTATATCCCATATGCGAGCACACCGATGTGTAACTCCTATGCGAGAATGCACCAAGCATATCTCCTTTATCGGCACGGGCATACCCAAAGTATAGCCCTTATGTGAGCACACCGATGTGTAGCTCCTATGCGAGAATGCACCAAGCAAGACTCCTTTAGCGCACTTTAATGTTTTTACAGCTGTGCTTCATCGGGTAACAGGGTAACTGTTCTTTAGCATTTCACATGTGAATTATCATCGTTCCTTAACCTTTAACTAACATGATATATATATATATATATATATATATATATATATATATATATATATATATAAAATATGTATATATACATACTTTAATTCTTTAACATTAAGTTCATCATTAATTCGTCATTACGCACGTTTAATGGGGTAACATAACACGTAACAGTCCAATGTTTTCGCACGAGAACATCCACTTTCGCGCGAGAACTCATTCTTCAAACGACAACTCAACCTTCGCGCGAGAAATCAATCTTCGCGCGAGAACGCCTTTTTCGTGCGAGAACTCACCTTTCACGCAAGATAATCATCATTCGCGTGAGTATTTTTGAAAAGTAACTGTTACCCGCGAAAACTACATTTCATGCGAGAATTCGCTTCCCGCGTGATACTTTTCTGCTATACACAACTTCATCCATCAATTATCTCTTCTTTAATCACTTTAACGCCGAAAACATGCTATAATAGTTTATATCATCATACTATATCAAAACATTCATTAAGGTTTGCATATTAGCCCCAAAACATTGAAAAACACGTAAAAGAGGGGTCTAGAACTCACCTTATGATACCTTTGCACACGAACAACACTTAAATCGAGTGTTTCGAACAAAAGCTACATAATCATGTGCAATATCATTACATACGGTTCATACATTCATGAATACATCGAATATTGACAAATACATACCTTAGACACCACCTAGAACTAATTCCTCTTTTCACAAGCGCAACAGTGGGACTTTTCGCATGAAGCGGAGAAGATTGGGTGCATGGGCCTATTTATATTGTCTCTCTCTCCTCGCAGCGGTTCTCGCACGAGAACATCTGTTCACGCGAAAACTACCTTCACGCGAGAACTTTATCACTCACGCGAGAACTCTCTCTCTCGTGCGAGAACTTCGCCTTCAATCGAAAATTCAGGGCGTTACAAGTCCACCCCCCTTATTTGGGTTTCGTCCTCGAAACCTGTTATTCACCAAACAACTAAGGGTAGTGCTGTCTCATCTCATCTTCGGATTCCCAAGTGGACTCCAACCCCTTTCTATGCTTCCATTGTACTCGGACGAGCGGAACTACTTTATTCCTCCATCGCTTCTCCTTCCTATCTATTATTGCTACAAGTTGTTCCACATAGTTTAGTCTGTCATCTATCTCCATATCTTCTAGTGGAATATGAGCATCTTTGTCTGCTAGACACTTACGCAGATATGATACGTGGAAGGTAGGATGGATTCCAGTCAACTCATCTGGTAGTTCCAGCCTATAAGCCACTTCCCCCATACGGGCTACTAACTTGAAAGGCCCAATAAATTGAGGGCTTAACTTTCCTCTCTTTCTAAATTATATGATTCCTCTCCAAGCTGACACCTTTAGCATCACTCTATCACCGAAGTTAAACTCGATCAGTCTTCGACGTTTGTCGGCATAGGATTTCTTCCTATCTTTAGAAGCTTTCATGTAGGCTTTAATTCTTCCTAACTTCTCATTGGTCGTCTCAATGACCTCGATACTACCCAACTCCTTCTGTTTGATTTCCCCTAACAAATAGGGGTTCTACACTTCCGGCCGTAGAGCATCTCACATGGGGGCATACCAATACTGGCATGGTAGCTGTTATTGTATGAGAACTCCGCCAATGGTAGGTGACTATCCTAGATCCCACCAAAGTCTATGATATACGCCCGAAGCATGTCCTCTAAGGTTTGTATAGTCCTTTTGGATTGGCCATCCGTCTATGGGTGGTATGATGTACTGATGTGCAGTCTGGTTCCCATCGCATCATTGAACTTCTTCTAAATTAATGTAAACCGCATATCTCTGTCAGAGAGAATCAACACCGGCACACCATGACGGGTAACTATCTCATTGATGAACAATTCGGCTAGCCGCTCCGAGTTATACGTCTCTCGGATGGGTAGAAAGTGAGCACTTTTCGTCAGTCTATCTACTATGACCCATATGGCATCATAACCTTTAGCTGTATGAGGTAGCTTTGTTATGAAATCCATAATAATATTCTCCCACTTCCATTCAAGAATTTCCAAGGGTTGAATTTTCTCATATGGCTTCTGATGCTCAGCCTTAACCTAGAGACAGGTCAAGCACCTTTCTACATACCTTGCTACGTCGGCTTTCATTCCCGGCCACCAATAATTCTTCTTTAGGTCCTGGTACATTTTGTTGGTTCCCGGATGAATGGAGTAGCAAGTCTTGTGGGCTTCGTCCAACACTTTCTCTCGCAGACCTCCACGTCTAGGAATCCACATACGCCCAAATCTAGTTTTGACACCATTGGCGTTTTCTTCCAGGTTCGCGATCTGCCCTTTCATGCTTTCTTCATTAACGTGCTCGGGCTCCAGAGCTTCTTTTTGAGCTTCACAGATTTGCTTATCACATCAGAAGTCACAATCAACTGGTAAGATCTCACCCGAATTGGTTCCCGGTTTTCCTTTCGGCTTAGGGCATCAACTACCATGTTAGCTTTACCCGGGTGATAATGTATCTAACTGTCGTAGTCTTTTATGAGCTCCAACCATCATCTATGTCCCATATTAAGATCTTTCGGCTAGAAGAAATACTTTTGGCTTTTATGGTCCGTGAAAATTGTACATTTGACACAATATAAGTAGTGTCTCCATATCTTTAATGCGAATACCATAACAGCCAACTCCAGATCATGGGTAGGGTAGTTCACTTCATGAATCTTTAACTGTCGAGATGCGTAGGCTATGACTTTGCCTCGCTGTATTAGTACGCACCCTAACCCTTGATACAAAGCATCGGAATAGACAACCAAGTCCTCATTCCCTTCAGGCAGCGTTAGCACTGGAGCTTGTGTCAATCTTCTCTTTAACTCCATGAATGCATTTTCTTGGCTGTCGTCCCATTCAAACTTCACATCCTTTCTCATCAATTTGGTCAATGGTGAGGCAATCTTGGAAAAATCCTGAATGAACCTCCTATAATACCCCGTCGATCCGAGGAATCTTCGGATTTCAGACGGCATTTTAGGCGAATTCCACTTCATCACCGCCTCCACTTTAGCAGGATCAACCATGATTCCTTCTGGGTAAATCACATGACCTAGAAACTATACCTCGCATACAACTTCTCCCTCCTTAGAGTTTCCAGTACCTTACGGATGTGACAAGCGTGGTCTCCCTCATTCTTTGAGTAGATCAGGATATCATCTATGAACACTATCACTGATTTGTGAAGCATCAGTTGACAAACCCTTCATTAAGTCCATGAATGCTGCAGGAGCATTAGTCGAATAGATCATCTATCCGAGGTAACAGGTATCTATTCTTCACTGTGAGCTTATTCAGTTCCCTATTGTCTATACACATACGCATGCTACCATCATTCTTCTTCACGAACAACACCGAAGCACCCCAAGGAGAATGCTCGGTCTGATAAATCCCTTATCAAGAAGGTCCTGTAATTGGGCTAGCAACTCATTCAACTCTGACGGGGCCAGACAATACGGTGCTTTAGCAACGAACTGAGCTCCTGGCACGAGGTCTATCTGAAACTCTATTTCCCGATCAGGTGGTACCCCTGTCAAGTCCTCAGGGAACACATCTGGGAAGGCACACATCATGGGTACATCTGTCAACTTTACAGTTTCAGCTTTAGCATCTTTAATATATGCCAAGAATGCTCCACACCCTCGTCTTATAAACTTTTCTGCCTTTATCATGGATATCATCTTTGGAACTATGCAGACTTTATAGCCGTAAATCGTGACTATGCTACCGTCGGGCGCTTTCATCTGAATCATCTTCCTCTGACAAGCTATGTTAGCCTCGTAGGCGGCTAACCAGTCCATATCCAACACCACGTCAAATCCTCCTAGGGTCATAACAAACAACCTAGCGGGGAATCTATGACCTTCGAATTCTATGCTATAATCCTCTAAGGCCTCAGTTATCTTAGTAGTCTTTCCAATTGTAGTTTCTACTTCAAGCATATGATTTATTTCCTGGGCCTTAACATTCATCACATCACAGAATATAGTAGCTATAAAACTCTTACTTGCACCAGAATCAAAAAGAACAGAAGCAAGTATGTCGTTAACCAGAAACATACCTGATACAATATCAGGTTCCCCTCTAGCCTTCTCCCTTGTCATCATGAAAGCCCTAGCCTTGGCCCTTGGCTTGTCACTAGCTTTCTTCTCTTTATCAGTCTCCTTTCCTTTAGCCGAGTCAACCACTTTCGCCTCTTTGCACTCTCGGATGTAGTGCCCTAACTTGCCACAGTTGTAGCACTCTACCAGATTAGGGCAATCCTTAGAGAAATTCCCCGTCTTCCCACATCTAAAACACATGCTTGAACTGAGCCTGCATTCACCAGCATGCTTTCTTTTGTATTTTCGGCAATCACCGGACGACTCCACCTTCTTCTTTTTGTCCTGAGCAGCAGACCGCTCATTTCTCTCTCACTTCACATTCCTCGACCAACTCTTCTTCTTCGCCTCCTAAACGGGCTCATAACCCGCCACATGATCATACACTATCCCACTCAGCTCCACCAAAGACTCGAAGGTCTTCGGCCCGCTGGCCTTCACGTACGTCCTGACCTTCGAAGGCAAACCCGCATATAATACTTCATCCTCCTTTCCTCAGTACTTAACAGGTGAGTCACCAACCGGGCCATCTCATTGAAGCGAGATGTGTACTGCCTGTGGGTCATACTTCCAGCTTTAAATCCTAAGAATTCCCTCTCCACCCTGTCAATCTCATTTTGAGGGAAGAACTTCCTCATTACCATTTATTTTAGGTCATTCTACTTCAAGTTCTTAAACTCACGAGGGGCTTTAGTCAGCTTGATAGTGTTCCACCAATGAATAGCTTCATCCACAAATGAGTGAGCTGCGAACTTCATAGCTTGATCAGCATTGCACTCACTAATCTTAATCACCGCCTCTATTTCAGACACCCAATGGAAAGTGGCAATATCACCACCCTTTCCATCCAGGGATGGAGGGTTGCATTCCTTGAAGATGCGATACGAACACCCTTTGGCTAAATCCCCATCAGCGTCATCCCCCTTATCCTTTCCCATGCCTTCCCCTATACCTTCACTATCTTTCTTGCTAGCTTTGTTCTTTGCCTCCAACGTCCACTCCTTGGTTACCTTCTTCATGGCCTCAGTCATGATCGAAGGCATGATGTCCTGAAGGGTCTTGTGGACCTCTTTGGTGATAGCCTCCCTAACAACAGGCTCCAAGGTAATCCTCTCTTTAGAATGATGAGAGTTTTCCTTGCTAGCAGTGTGAATAGAGTCCACATGCACCTCCTCAGTCATCTACCTCTAGTTTCTGGTGACTAGTGGTCTACCCCTACCACCGCGAGCACCTCCTCAAGTAGCTTTTCTTCCAGCCATAGCTTGCTGTAAGATATGAAAGGTTAACATTATCATTCCAGTTAATAGTTCAAATCATGTAAGTAATGTAAGTTTCTAATGATAGTGGCTAGTTGTAATTAACTACATACTTTACTCTTCATGTCCTAAACATTTCCTATCCTGAGTCACATCAGCTCTTAATCTCACTATAAGCACTATAACCTCAAGGAACCTTTATCAGTCACAACCCTCCTGGCATGGAGCTACTGGCAATGGCATCCCTTAATTGATCCCATTCTCAGTTCGAGTCTAGACCTCAGAGTGTCTAAATCTCTCAAACTATGGCTCTGATACCAACTTGTAAGGCCCTGTTCCAGGAAACCTCACAGTTGGATTTGGACATCAGAAACACGAGTTCTTTAACATCAAATTTCATTCATATACGCAGTGGAACATACAAAATTTTCATTTGTTTAAACATTTACATCAAAGAGATAACTATAATTATCAATCCAAGATCTATGCCAGGATCCCAGTCTCGACCATGTGCCAGGTAGCTCTCCCATCCATGCCAAGCTCACCCCAAAATGTATAGCATACCTGTCAATCTAATATGCATACAAAAGTTAGCGATGCTGAGTGAGCTCTAGGTTTACTTTAATGAAACTTTAACATGAACATACACTTTATCGTACTTTAACATCACATAAACATCAACTTTATTCATCATCTTTATCGAACTCGTTCGCTAACTATACCTTAGCTTTTACTTTATCACTTACTTTATCATCATGTGACCCATACTTTATCTTTACTTTATCGTTTACTTTAGTGTTAGGATCAGTGATCTAAGTTTGATCAATTAGAGTTGAATCACAGCGGAATTAGAGCAAGAATTAAGCAAATATAGCAAGAACACAATAAATATTCAATGGAACAGTACACGGTTATATAGATATAGGGTTTTCTGCAAAGAGATAATAACATTCATGCACACATGCTTCGGTGTGGCGGCTGCTAGGTTTTCCTAAGCTGCACCGATTACAATTAGGTCAGCATTCCTTATATATAGGAATGTGACGTCTGCTGATGTCACTTGATAGTGACATCTAACAGAATTATTACAAACTACTGAAAGTAAGCAAACTACTGAGAATGTTCACAACAACTGAGAACATCTCAGATTATTCTAAGTACACGAAGAAACATAAAACTACTGAAACTATAAGTACAGAAAAGAAACCACAACTACTGAAAGGAAACCATCACAACTACTAAGAGGTCTTCTTCAGCTGTTGTGACAATCATCTGAAACTTGGTCTTCAGTCTTTGTCTTCAGCTTTTGTCTTCAGACTTTGTCTTCAGCTCTTTCACTTCAGACTTTGTCTTCAGCTCTTTCACTTCAGACTTTGTCTTCAGACCTTGTTATCAGCTGATGTCTTCAGCTGTTGCAGACTACTTCAGTTGTTGTAATGTCCGTGGGACTTAAAGGTTTTTCTGATCAGGCTCATTGGTTCTTTTGGTCCAACAAACTCCCCCTGAACCAATGCAGCCAAAACCTTTAAGCTTATTGAGGTCCCACTTATTCTTGGCAGAAATACTCTCTTGATCAGCTTTAGAGATATCGGATAAGCACAGGCCAGGGAACAGGTTTCAGTAGATGTGAATGTCAAAGGATGGAAGGGAACTCTGTCTTGGGGAACTGGACACAGAGCTGTTATCCCAACCATGAAACCTACTTCCCATTGATGAGTCTATAAGACTCTCTGACGTAGGCCTCAAGGAGAACAACTTGTTCCTCCTTAGTGAGTTCTTCTGCTTCTCCTTCGAAGAAGAACTCTGGGCCATAGTACTCTGATAAGTACTTTATCGTCTTTCCATTTTTCAACTCAACAGTTGTTATCTCTCTGTAAGCAAACTCATCTGGGTGAGTCCCTTCTAATAACAACTGGAGTTCATTTTTCTTGATCTCTTCAAGCCTCTTGTATAACAACCCCTTCTTGACCATTTTGTTCTCCATTAGAGTTTGAGGGGTCATCTTTGACTTGTAGGCTCTCTTGAAGTCTTCAAGTATTTCCCAGGGTGAGACTACAATGGCCAACATAATAGCAGCATCTATGGTCTTTCTCACTTGGCCATTGTATCTACTTGGTATGGATTTCTTATGAATTCTAGAACTAACCCTGGGGTCTGGCCAAATCCTTACTCTCTCCTTTTGATATTGAAAGGTATACCTGAGAGCATACAGCCTTTGAGCATGTTTCTTCATGGCTTGTATAGATGATGACTGAGGAAACTCTTTGTCAATCATCTTCAAAAGTTGCTCATCGTGCTGTTTCTGTTGTTCTTCTTCTTCAATCTTAACTTTCACCATTTGCCTCTGAAAGTCTGGTGTTATCATTTGTTGACTTCTGGGCTCAGGTAATTTTAGAACAGCAGAGATTGGCAGACTATCTTCTTCATCATCTTCTTCTTCTTCTTCTTCTACCATCCTCAACACCCTTCTCCTCCTTCTGGGTGCATCACTGGATGTGGTTTGAGGTGGTTTTTGGGGTAAGGGAGTTGGTTTTGAGGGTTGAGTTGATTTGGAGAGTTGTGGGGTTGGTTGTTTTTGAGAGGGAGTTTGGGAAGGCTGATCTAGCATTTTTATGGTGAGTTTGGCTTTGGAAAGCTTGGCCATATCAGTTCTCTTCCCAGCACCTGCTTCGTCTAAGGCTTCTATAATCAACCCCTTGTTGAATTCTTCAGAAGCACAGATTCTGGTGGTTATTGCCAGAATACTGTCTCTGGTCCATGATTTAATCTCAATTAATGATCTTCCCAAGTATTTTGCAACAAACCGGATCATTATCTCCAACCTCTCCCTTTCCATTACACTATAACTGGCCCATCTTTCTTGTATCTCATTAATCTCCAGCCTTCTGATCTCAGTGTCTAATGTGGCTGTATCAAAGCCCTGTCTGAAGAGTTGATCTATTATTTTGTCCATTGATCTGCTGTGAGCTTCATCAGCTTCTTTAATCAGATCTTCCAATGATTTCTCTTCATCAGGCTTTTGAGTTCCAGCACTTTTCTTTCTCTTGTATGTGATCAGCTGTTTTTCCTGTTCTTTTTCTTGTTGTTTATCCTCTTCCACTCTCTTTCTCTTTCTTTCTTTCACTACCTTAGACTCCCCCTTTTTGGGTGCATTGGGTTCAGGGGTTTGAATGGCAGAAAGCTTCTTGTGCACAGCATCATCAACAAGTGTTTTTAGAGTCGAGGAGATCCTCTCATCAATGGCTTTATGTACAATCTCATTGATGATGGGAGTGATGAGAGGTAAGGAAGTTTGAAATGTAGCAACCATCTGCTCAGAGGGGTTCTGTCCCTGAGAGGTGGTGCCAACAACAGTGGCTGGTGGCTCAGTTGAGTGAAGTGGCGGAGTGTTTGGGAAACCTTCAGATGAAGGTGCCATCTGTGGGTTTATTGGGGCAGATGGACTTTGATCCTGAGACATTTTGGCAAGCAGTTCTTTGAGTCTACTCACCTCAGCCTCAAGGATTGTGTTATGGGCTAAGACATCATAGAAAAAGCCCAGGTCATCATCAGTTTTTGCTGAATCACCTGACCTCCTGATTGAATCAGGATGTACATGCCCTGAGTGTAGATCAGTTGTAGCATGTGCCCCTTGTTCTTGGTTCTGGGGACTTCCTGCCTCAGGACTGAGTCCTTCATCGGCAGTTGCCTCTGGTGAGGTCTTAGAGATGTTACCAACTTCATCCTGTTCATTTGCTGAATCAGTAGAAGTGGCAGCCTCACCAGATGTTCTAACCTCCTCCTCTACACGGGGAGATTGAACATTATAACCCCTGTGCTGTGGGCTATCAGCAGCATTTTGGTCCTCTTCCTCAGATGTTCTCCCCATTGTAATTGGTGTCTGGGGAGGAGGAGAGGAATGCAGCTGACTCAACACTTGTGCAACAATAAATGTTGGGCTTTGAGGGGCGGTTGCATTTGGAGATAGGGTTGAAGCAGATTGCACCCGGGGTGACTGGTGCTCTTCAATGGTAACCTTCTCAATTGAGATAGGTTCCAGCATTGTGGTATCCCCAATTTTGGTTGCATCAGGATCCTGTTGAGAGGATGCCTGAGCGGCTACGGTTGGTGGAGTCTTGGACACTACTGGGGGGTTAGAACCAGTAAGTGTTTCCTGTATTGGTGTTACAGGGGCATCCTCAGGGGACTCATCTCCCTGAGTAGCCTTTTTGGGCTTTTTGGTTTTGGGTTTGGTGGGGACTTTGGATCTGGAAGTGGAGGCTGTGGGTTCCCGCTGCTTGGGTTTGAGCAGCCGGGCAGCCCCTTTCATTGTAGGGTCAGAGTTGTGCCTGGAGTATACTTCAGGCAATACAGCCGGAGCAGGGACTCCAAGGCCAACAAGGCCGTCTGATTTTAGCTGTGTTAAAATTATGGCCATGAGAAACCTGGGATATAATATCCATCTGTTTGCCACAGGTTTCAAGGCCAGATCCTTTAGTTCCATAAACACTATCTCAGAAAAATTTAAAGTTTGGCGTTCAAAGATAGAGTATAATACCTGTTGCCATCGGGAAGACATTTGATCCCATGAAGAGGTTTTTGGTGCAAGGCAGACATTCACCATGTGGAAGATAAGACGTTCAGCATCATGGAAGTGCTTCTTCATAATGGTGGTAGCACTTAAGTCTCCTTCATACCCGTTGTTGATGAAAGACATATCGGTTGTGCCTTTCGGGTATTCTGTGACACAGGTGGCATCATGTAGATCTAGGGTTTGTCGAATGATGTCCGTAGTGATGACCACCTGTTTCTGGTTGACCAACGACTGGAGAGTGATTTGGCTATCATTCTCACTAGTTTGCACGGAGACGTTGGTCCAGAACTGGCTTAGGGAATCGGGGTATATGGTAGGATTCAGAAGAAACGCGGTTCGGTACTGGGAATCTACCATAAGATCGATGGCGTTATCAAATTTGTTCCAGAAGGCCGATTTTGAGAGGTAGGCAACACAGTTGTGTCTGGGTTTGAGTTTCATGGTCGCCATTGGTGAGAGAGTGAAAGGACGGAAAACGGCTAATGAAACGTCTGAAAGTAGGTTTAGGTATTTATAGGGTAAGACAAAGGCTGATATAAAACGACTGAAAGTGTTGGTGCTGTCATCAGTTGTTTGAAAACAACTGAAGACCAGGTTTTAACTTTCAGAAGTTGTAACAACTGAAGACTTGGTATTAGTCATCAGTAGTTGTGAAACTACTGAAGACATGGTTTTGGCTTCAGGTGTTGTAACAACTGAAGACTTGGTGTTAGTCATCAGTAGTTGTGAAACTACTGAAGACATGGTTTTGGCTTCAGTTGTAAGTGAAGCAGCTGTTGTAGAAACAACTGAAGAGAAAATTTTCTCATCAGCTGTTGTCGTCAATTCTTAGCTCATCAGCTGTTTCATTCTGACCTCAACACTTCATCAGACTTTGTCTGAGTTTCAGATGTTTCATAGGTCATAGTACTTATCTGTTATTCTGACATCAGCAGTTGTAACTACAGCAGTAGTTGTAACCACATTAGTTCTGTTCAACAGATGAGTACTTCAGTACTTTTAAGTAATTTAGTCTTCAGTAGTTGTGAAAACTACTGAGGATAAAAGAACTGCAGTACTTATTTGTGACAGTAGTATACGAATGCTTATCAGTACTTGTTCACTGAGATCATCAGTAGTTGTCACTTATTCTAGCTGCAGCATACCAAGCCTTAACACTAGGTTTTGGAAAGTTGAACTGTCCAAAGGCTTAGTAAATATATCTGCAAGCTCATCAGCACTAGGAACAAACTTTGGATCAATCAGACCTTTTTCAAAACAATCCCTAATAAAATGGTGTCTGATCTCAATATGTTTGGTCCTAGAGTGCTGGACTGGATTCTTGACGATACAAAGAGCTGAAGCACTATCCATTAGTAATGGAGTCTTAGTCTCTGTAATGCCATAATCCAGTAATTGATTCTGAAGCCAGAGTACCTGAGATGTACAACTTGCAGCAGCAATGTACTCGGCTTCAGCAGTGGATGTAGCAACAGATGTTTGTTTCTTACTCTGCCAAGAAACCAAACAGTTGCCTAGGAATTGACATCCACCAGAAGTTGATTTTCTAGTTAATTTACACCCTGCATAGTCACTATCAGAAAAAGCAACTAATTTGCAAGAGTGCCCAGTGGAATACCAAATGATGTAACCCTTAGCATCATTTCCAAATGAGACAAATCCCTTCTTTCCTTGAGAGTAGTCATTAAGAAGAGAACTGCTCCCAGTCATATGCATAGATCCTCCACTGTCTACATACCAGATGCTTCTTTGGCATGCTGAAGAACCCTGCATTTATCATAAGAAACTAGTTAGCTTTAGAGACCCAAACCTTTTTGGTTTTGGGTATGTTTTCATCAACAGATTTAACCATAACTTGTTTCTCATGATTAACAGCTGATGAAGGTGGAGATGGTGCTGAAATGGAATTCTTAGATTTGGGCTTGGATTTCCTTTTCAGTGGTTTGATCACAGGTGCATCTAGTTGGTTAACTCTCCCCAACAAATGCTGAACCATCATAACAAGTTGTGTCTGATTTGTTGCTAAAGCCTTCAGCTCATTTGACACATCAGTACTTGTTTTTGATGAGTTCCTGTGACCCACCATTTCCTCCTTGAAATTCACAGACTTCGTCTGATGTTTATCATGAGGAACACTATCAGCTGTTTTCTGATAAACCCCATCCTTCTTTTTGGATTTTGGTGAGGCCTTGGGTTTATCAGTTTTAGATGACTGTGGTACAAACTTGGTTTCAAACTCATTTTTCATTTTATTTATTTCTTCTTTAATGAGCTTATCTCTGTTGAGTTTGGAACCCTTTTTGTACCAGCATTCATCAGATAGATGATTGAATTTACCACATATTTCACATGGCTTATTCTTCATCTTGGATTGATCAACTGCTGAAGTGGAAACTACTGAAGGTGTGATCTTCAGTACTTTCCTCCTTTCAGTACTTGTGTTAAGTACTGAAGGATCGGTAACAACTGAAGACTTGTTCTTCAGCTGTTCTCTATCCGTCCTGAAAGACCGTATGATAGATTCCTCAGCAGTTGTTAATCCTCTTATTTCATCAGATTTGAAATGCTTTTCAGATGTTGTGACTTGCCCTTCAGTACTTGGAGTACTTTGAGGAACAACATCTGAATTTCTCAGCTTCATGTGTTTATCAGCATTTAAACCATCAGGCAATTGATTTGCTGAGATCTTAACACTGACTTCATCCTCTAATTTTGTATTATCATTTGAGGATGAATCACATGATGATGTGGTTTGGAAATTACTTTCACCTTCAGATTTTACTATTGATTTTGAAGTAAAATCAGTAGGTGGTGCAGTATGATTGTAACCTATTCCAAACTTCACATTTGAAGTTGTTTGCTTGCTGAGAAGCATTTCAAATCCCTTGCAGGATGTTACCCATCGGTCACACTCAACTTGGGTAGCTGCAAGTGTCTCTTTGAGACTTCTGTGGTTCTCGAGTATGACCTCTACCTTAGCCTTTTCATCATTAAGTTGGCATTTAAGCTTGTAAATCTCATCATCTTTGTCATTAAGTGCAGACACATACTCATCTTTTCTTTTGGAAATAGTTTTCTCAAGCTCAAGATTTTGACTGATTAAAGCTACATTTGCCTCTCTAATAGAGACAAAGGCAGCTATGCATGATTCAGAACATAACTTGGCTTTAGCCTCAGAAGATATCTGGGTTACCTGTGAAGATGAAGCATCTGAGCAGGAACCCTCAGTAGACTCCAGGGCCATGAGAGCAAGATTCCCAAAAGGATGTTCACCACCATGTTGACCAGCACCAGCAGATAGTTGCTCATTGAAACCAGAAAGATCATCTGGTAAGCTGCTCCAGTCAACAACTCCTGGTGTGAAGAAGCTGTGATGAGGTTGAGATTGTGATGGAGATGGTTGAGGCTCAGGTAGGGCTTGAGGTTGTTGTGCTATAGGGACATGAACTGGATTTGGCTGTGGCATATAATAGCAGGGATAAGGATATGGCATTGAACCCTGAGGGACAAAGTATGCAGGAGATTGAGGTTGTGAGTGATGACCAGAACTAGCAGGATGTTGCCCTTTGTTTTGTGAACTATTGCTTGGAAAGGTCACAAAGGGTGCAGAGGAGTTAGATCCAGTTGATCTACACTCTCTTGCAAAGTGCCCAAGCCTGTGGCATTTGTGACACCTCAACTTACTCTTGTCAAAACCAACTTTGGTTTTGCCAGAGAGTCCTGGAAATTTCCTACCAGTTCTCTTGTAGAACTTTTGAGATCTGATATTGATCAGGGCCATTTGGCTCAAAATATCCATCTCTTCTAAATCATCATCAGCAATACCTTGCAAATCATCCATGATAAAACATAAATTATCACTATTACACCCAGAATGACTGTCAACACCAACAAATGCATGATCAGAACTGTTTGAAGAGAAATCTATATGCTCATCATAATGACTTTCTGATCCAGCATATTCTGACTCATGACCGACCAAGGCAGTGTTACCTGGTACAAAGTCATCAGAGAGCTTTCCTGATGATGCCAGTTTCCTTTTCTGCTCTATCTCTCTTTCAAATGTAAGCAGTTTCCCATGGAGTTGGGTGAGAGATAGGCTATCCAGATTTGCACTGGAGCGTAGGACAATGGTGTATGTGTCCCATCTCTCAGGCAGTGATCTGAGGAATCTGTTGTTCATCTGGCTGTTAGTATACTCTTGCTTGACCATTTTCAGTTCAGAGATCAAGCAGGAGAAACGCTCAAACTGTTGAGTCAGTGTCTCACCCTTCCTATGAGAGAATGTCTCATATTGTTGGGCGAGGATTTCTCTGTTGTTTGCTAAGACCTCATCAGTTCCTCCGAATTGTTCCTTCAAAGCATTCCAGAGGTCATGAGCAGTTTCATGATGCATAAGCCCAGAATAGATTTCATTCGGCAGTGCCATGGCCAGAATTCCATGGGCTTTAGCATCAATCTCAAACAGTTTACGATCTTCATCTGAGTATTGCTCCTTCTTCTTCGGAACCATTTGATTGGTCTCCGGATTGTTCACCATAGGCTTGTGTGGACCATGAACCACAGATGTCCAACAACCTGAACTGTTAACAGACAGGTGATGGAGCATTCTTCGTTGCCATATGTTATACTCACTCCTAACCAGCATCGGAGGCTTGGTTGAGGAGCCAGTATTGTGAGGATCATTAGATGGAGTAGTCATTCTCAGATTCAAACCAAATCAATCAAGTTTCAAAAGATTTTGCACAAAAACACAACAAACTCAATAAGAACCAAGAAGAAACTCAAATTAAATAACCAGAAGCAGCAGAAAATCAATCTTTATAACCAGTTCTTGCACATATGCTAATTCGATCAAACTATAGATATCAAAATAGCAGTTTCAATGATCAATTGTTAAACCGATCAATGATTAACCCGCTCTGATACCATTTGTTAGGATCAGTGATCTAAGTTTGATCAATTAGAGTTGAATCACAGCGGAATTAGAGCAAGAATTAAGCAAATATAGCAAGAACACAATAAATATTCAATGGAACAGTACACGGTTATATAGATATAGGGTTTTCTGCAAAGAGATAATAACATTCATGCACACATGCTTCGGTGTGGCGGCTGCTAGGTTTTCCTAAGCTGCACCGATTACAATTAGGTCAGCATTCCTTATATATAGGAATGTGACGTCTGCTGATGTCACTTGATAGTGACATCTAACAGAATTATTACAAACTACTGAAAGTAAGCAAACTACTGAGAATGTTCACAACAACTGAGAACATCTCAGATTATTCTAAGTACACGAAGAAACATAAAACTACTGAAACTATAAGTACAGAAAAGAAACCACAACTACTGAAAGGAAACCATCACAACTACTAAGAGGTCTTCTTCAGCTGTTGTGACAATCATCTGAAACTTGGTCTTCAGTCTTTGTCTTCAGCTTTTGTCTTCAGACTTTGTCTTCAGCTCTTTCACTTCAGACTTTGTCTTCAGCTCTTTCACTTCAGACTTTGTCTTCAGACCTTGTTATCAGCTGATGTCTTCAGCTGTTGCAGACTACTTCAGTTGTTGTAATGTCCGTGGGACTTAAAAGGTTTTTCTGATCAGGCTCATTGGTTCTTTTGGTCCAACATTTAGCTTTATTCGATTGCTTTACCTTTGAACTTAGCACAAAGCTTAGCTCCTTTATTAGGTGAGAACGCAACAAATGCCATTCTCCTTTAGCAGGCGGGCATACCCAAAGTATAGCCCCTATGTGAGCATATCGATGTGTAGCTCCTATGCGAGAATGCACTAAGCATATCTCCTTTATCGGCACGGGCATACCCAAAGAAGAGCCCCTATGTGAGCACACCGATGTGTAGCTCCTATGCAAGAATGCACCAAGCATATCTTCTTTATCGGCATTGGCATATCCAAAGTATAGCCCCTATGTGAGCACACCAATGTATAGCTCCTATGCGAGAATGCACCAAGCATATCTCCTTTATCGGCACGGGCATACCCAAAGTATAGCCCCTATGTGAGCACACCGATGTGTAGCTCCTATGCGAGAATGCACTTAGCATATCTCCTTTATCGGCACGGGCATACCCAAAGTATAGCCCCTATGTGAGCACACCGATGTGTAGCTCCTATGCGAGAATGCACCAAGCATATCTCCTTTATCGGCATGGGCATACCCAAAGTATAGCCCCTATGTGAGCACACCGATGTGTAGCTCCTATGCGAGAATGCACCAAGCATATCTCCTTTATCGGCATGGGCATACCCAAATTATAGCCCCTATGTGAGCACACTGATGTGTAGCTCCTATGTGAGAATGCACCAGGCATATCTCCTTTGTCGGCACGGGCATACCCAAAGTATAGCCCCTATGTGAGCACACCAATGTTTTGCTCCTATGTGAGAATGCACCAAGCATATCTCCTTTTACAGTGCTTGCAAGACTCCTTTAGCACGCTTTAACGTTTTCACAGCTGTGCTTCATCGGGTAACGGGGGTAACTGTTCTATAGCGTTTCACATGTGAATTATCATCTTTCTTTAACCTTTAACTAACATGATATATATATATATATATATATATATATATATATATATATATATATATATATATAATATGTATATATATACGTTCTTTAATTCTTTAACATTAAGTTCATCATTAATTCGTCATTAACGCACGTTTAACGGGGTAACATAACACGTAACAGTCCAAAGTTTTCACGCGAGAACATCCACCTTCGCGCGAGAACTCGTTCTTCAAGCGACAACTCAACCTTCGCGCGAGAAATCAATCTTCACGCGAGAACTCCTCCTATGCACGAGAACTCACCTTTCACGCAAGATAATCATCATTCGCGTGAGTACTTTTGAAAAGTAACCATTAGCCGCGAAAACTACATTTCGCGCGAGAACTCGTTTCCGGCGTGATACTTTTCTGCTGTACACAACTTCATCCATAAATTATCGTTTCTCTAACCACTTAAACGCCCAAAACATAGTATAACAGTTTATATCATCATACTATATCAAAACATTCATTAAGGTATGCATATTAGCCCCAAACCATGGAAAAACATGTAAAAGAGGGGTCTAGAACTCACCTTATGATACCTTTGCACACGAACAACACGTAAACCGAGTGTTTCGAGCCGAAGCTACATAATCATGTGCAATATCATTACATATGGTTCATACATGCATAAATACATCGAATATCGACGAATACATACCTTAGACACCACCTAGAACCAATCTCTCTTTTCACAAGCACAACAATGGGACTTTTCGCATGAAGCGGAGAAGATTGGGTGCATGGGCCTATTTATAGTGTGTCTCTCTCCTCGCAGCGGTTCTCATGCGAGAACATCTGTTCACGCGAAAACTGCCTCCACGCGAAAACTTTATCACTCGCGCGAGAAATCTCTCTCTCGCGCGAGAACTTCGCCTTCAATCGAAAATTTGGGGCGTTACAAGTCCACCCCCCTTATTTGGGTTTCGTCCCCGAAACCCGTTATTCACCACACAACCGAGGGTAATGCTATCTCATCTCATCTTCGGATTCCCAAGTGGACTCCAACCCCTTTTTATGCTTCCACTATACTCAGACGAGTGGAACTACTTTATTCCTTAATCGCTTCTCCTTCCTATCTATTATTGCTACAAGCTGTTCCACGTAGTTCAGTCTGTCATCAATCTCCACATCTTCTAGTGGAACATGAGCGTCTTCGTCTGCTAGACACTTACGCAGATGTGATACGTGGAAGGTAGGATGAATTCCACTCAACTTATCTGGTAGTTCCACCCTATAAGCCACTTCGCCCACACGGGCTACTATCTTGAAAGGCCCAATAAATCGAGGGCTTAACTTTCCTCGCTTTTTAAATTGAATGATTCCTCTCTAAGGTGACACCTTTAGCATCACTCTAAAGAAAAATCCTAAACCATGGTCTATCAGTCATACTAAATCAATCCAAAAAATTAATCAAAAAGTTCAAAACCTTCCCTGCTTAATGATTGCAAACCCAGAATGGGATAAAATTGTTGAAACTGATGCATCAGACAAAGGATATGGAGGTATATTAAAACAAATCTCTCCAAATAATAAACAAGTATATCTTGTTAGATTTCATTCTGGAAAATGGAATGAAAGTCAAAAGAATTATGCAATCGTTGCAAAAGAAATTCTTGCTATAGTTAAATGTGTCTTAAAATTTCAGGAAGATTTATTCAATAGAAAGTTTATAATCAAGACTGACTGTAATGCAGCCAAATATATGTTTAAAAAAGATTTTAAACATGATGTTTCTAAGCAGATGTTTGCAAGATGGCAATCTCATCTTGCAACATTTGATTTCGAAATAATTTACAAAAAGGGAACTGATAATAGTTTGCCTGATTTTCTTAATCGAGAATACTTAATTTAATATGGCACATTCTACAGGACCAATAAGGCTAGCATTATTGGACATAGTCGAAGAAAAGGCACAAACTATATTTGAAATTGAAGGAATCCATAGAAGAATGAATGAAATCATAAATTCAAATTATGAATCTAAGAGTGCACATAATATGAATATTCTTAGACAAAGATTAAAAGGTTTAAGACAAAAATATTATGGTCTTATTGAAAAAAATAATAATAGTTTCTTATGTTTGATACTTTAGAAATGATCCCCTAGGAAAGGGTAAGAGGCCAAGGAAGATCTTCCTCTTATAGGGGAAGAGGAGCAGGCAGAGTTATTGTCATACCCTCAAAATCCACCGGCAGGGTTCTACCACGAGGCGCGTGACAAACCAGGATCTCAGACACAGTTATATCAAATGACACTAAATGCGTTTTCAAAATAAGCATTTGAACGTAAATCAGAGTAAAAGACAGTTTTCAATGCAATCAATGCGGAAGCGTAATCGTTTATGAAACCATGAGTAATAAATGAGCAAAACAAGGCAACCAATAAAAGTAGTAATTGTAAATGAGCTTGCTTTCAAATGATAAAGATGATTCATGAGCCTCAAATATGTAGCCCTAGCCTTAAGCATGCCAGGGATCTAAGAAGACATGCTAAAGTGTGTCAATACAAGGTTGGTGAGTTCACAGGTTTAAATCATTAAATATGTTTGAGCGTTTTCCTGGTAAAAGTAAACAAAGGTATACCATAGGTAGCTAGCCTATATATCGAGTTACTTAGCATTTTGAACCGAAGCTGACTGTTTGTGAGTTGTTTTTCCTTCCGCCATGTCTTATCACAAAACAATGGCAAATATCTAGGTCAATTAAACACCCGTTCGACCTCCAGTCGAGTTAGCACGACTAACGCAGGTGGGGTTTGTCAAAACTAGCAGTACTACCAAAAGTTACCTTGTTATCCCGTTATTAATGGTTCGAGTGTGTAAGGACTTGCGTGATAATGTTTGCACTATAGTAACAAGCGATATACCAATAATACCAAAACCAGATAAAAATAGTTTGCATGCTTCTCCCCTAAAAAGGAAAGTAAGTAAAAGTGGGGCCGTGAAGACTCATCTTATATGCGTATAAATACATGAAGTGTAAAAGCTGGAAGCTAATCATTACCTAACAAATATAGGTCCATGAGTGTATGTACATAATGGTCAATATGAACCCCGTTGTATCCAAACAACGTAATTGTTAGCGTGTTCGAGAAATGTTTGACAAGTTTAAGTTTTTGACAAAAGTTGACTTTTGTTTACCAAAGTTGACCGGACTGACCCGACGACCCGTTGGTGACTCAAATAAGTAAACCATGTTTAGTCATGCTCAAATATCTCAAATAAAGATTCACATTAAGTTTTATGTCGGAAATCTATTTTTGGAAAGTTTCTATTTTTGGAAAGTATAACATCATTACACATGTGCAACCGGTTTAAAGATTATTAATAATACCACAACAACCATCTCAATTATACATGTAACACATCCAACAATCATCCATGACATGTTAACATAACCTAGATTCTTCATCATGCCCAAAGTTTCCTAATTTAAAACATAAGAACACAAGTTTCACAAATTCACCCAAAGTCTCCTAACATACTCCTATCATCATTCCAACATCAATCACATCACCAGAACATGTTCTACATATATCATACTCATCATTCATCACATCAAGTCACAAAAGTTTCCATAAATAGCAAGCATGTTCATACGATGCGTTTTTTCACCATTTGAATATTCCTAATCCTTTCTTATGCTCTAAACATCATATAACAATCATCGCATATCACAAACATGCATAAATCATCATTTATAAACCAACTTACCTAAAGAGTTTCCTTTAATGGAAAGTACTCAAAACTGAGCCAAAATCAAAAGTTCAAAACATGATTTTTCATCCATTAGCATCAACTAACATCCTAGAACCATCAATTCAATTCAATTTCATCTAATTCATACAATTTCTACAAAAGCCCCAAATTAAAGTTTCCATTATAAGTAAGACTCGAGTTTTGATCAAAACAACACAATTTCACAAAACCAATCTATACAAACATCATTATATTGAATACTAACACATAATCAATCATCAATTTCAAGTTTTGATTCGATTTTGGATTTCTAGGGTTCATGTTCATCATGATAATCAAAGAAAATGAAATCAAACATAAAAACTTACTTGAAATACTTAGATGATGATCCCTAGTATGCGTTTGATGCAAGAAACGATGAAAATCACCACCAATATGCAAGAACAAGATCAAAGAAGGTGTGCTTTGTGTGTGTGTTTGATTTGTTGTGAAAATTCTGAAGGGAAAGGGGAATGGGATGGCCAAATGGTGATTAGGTTTTGGGGGTTGGGTTTTATACTTTTGTTTTTACAAGAAAGGCCCCCGTCTTTTATAAAAATCATTTTAACGCTACGCGATTGAATTTTTGTACACCAAAACCTCCAAATGCTCATATAATATCAAACAAAGATTAATAACATGAAATAATATTCATTTTTCTAGTTCAAAGGCATATTTATAATAATTAGGTGTTAAAAGCATAAAATGTGCGAAAACACGTAAATGCTAGAAAATTCCCAATTTTCACAACCAAACTACACATTTAATCATACAATCATATAAAACATAATTTCACACCAATTATGATTGTTTGAAAATTATTTTGACAAGTCACCAACGTTCGGGGACAGACGCGCATGCGATCCGGCAATTCTCCAAATTTCCTTTACATGAAAGAATCCTGAATGTTCGTGCAATAAATGACGCATTTAAGTAAAAAATATTAAATGCATAAATGTATGATTCGAAAACCATGATTGTGATGATCGAAAAGTGACCTGAAAATACCGGGTGTCATATCATCCCCATGTCGAAAGAAATTTCGTCCCGAAATTTAGCTAACTCTGGTAAAAGACAGACGAAAATTTTATGCTTATCACAGTTATCCATCAGATGGGTAACAAAAAGCTAATAGCTTTGGATAGTGCACCAATGAATACATCAACCTCATCAAATATACTTGATGAGAAAACATTGAAGGAATTCTTAGCCTTCAAAGCTTCTCAGGGACATAACCCAGAGGAAGTAGCATCGTATGCTAAAACCCTCATCAATGAAAGTGAGGATGAAGGGTGGGTTCATACGCCCAACAAAGTAGTCATACTTCTTTTAGAATATAAAGACCAAAAATGGAAAGATCAACCTTGGCTCATAGTTAAGAGATATCTTGATATGGGATACTATCCCAATGAGACATATAAGTCTCTATTATATTATGAAGAAATTTTAAAAACAGAATCCTGTGAAATTACCCATTATACTGGGAATAACAAAGCTTATAGCTTTAGTAAAATTATTATTAAACAGATCATATCTGTAGAAACTTGAGGAACATCACCCCTAAAAGACAAAGAAATTTTACACCCTGAAATAAAAACTCCAATTAAATATAATTATTAGGATTATGTCAAAGCAGTGTATAGGGTATTCTTATATGAAAACCCTAGTCATAAACATTCATGATTTATAAAAATTTTCCATATAAATTATGAATCAGAAATTCCGGTATGGTTTTATCAATGGTGGCATTCATACGGTCCATCTATTGATATTTTCATTAATAAATTCAAAAAATTTAAAAATCTATATACCTAATGGGTAGAACTATCTCCGGTCTTAATAGAGGCACAACATGATAATACTTTCATAGAAGGAATGGCTTCTCTTCATGATTTTGTACAATTCAGTATTCCCTGGATATGGAAATGGATCCCAGAAACAGGTCATACTGGTGAAAACATTTTCTGCCTAAAAAAAAGCTTATATGACTAAGTTCTGGAAGAAGATGATGGAAAAGGATGAAGATGGTAAAATTAAATGCCAAGAAACTCTTGATCAAATCCAGAAAACAATTGACTTATACAAGCAACAACAGCAAGACAAGCAGCAACGGGAATCTCCAAGTCCATTTCGACATATTGTCAGAAAGATCAAAATGATCAAAGGCACTGATGATATAAGTGACCAAGAAATTATGCAGTATTATCTTGCAGAAATCAAAAAGGATATAGTCAAAAACATCACAAATAAAGATGAATTATCATCAAAAAAGAAAGGGTGAGGCTCCTCTGTCACACCCCCGCTTATAGCGGAAACACGAGGATGTAACGGATGGGATCGTCATAACACATTGTTAATTAATAGAGATGCATTAAATGATGTAAGGTCAACGTGTCATGACTTCACTTGACACAAATGGAGACTTGTTTCTTGGTTAGTCAATTCCACGACAAACATAGCCAAACAGTGAAAAGAGATGTAAATCGCACAACCCGGGAGAAAGTGAACAAAATATGAATAACAAAGAAAATCCAAACGTGATTGTCAAAACACCCAATAAATTTAAAATCTAAATCCTAAGGTCGTCGCTAAGGCAGCATCCCGAGCTATCCTCAATGACTGTTACCTGAAAAGATATGCTCAAAAAGGTCAACATATTGTTGGTGAGCTCGCAGGTTTAAATAATAAATACAAATTGATGTTGTGTAATAGTTTTATAGAACATAAGTGTATACAGTTATAAGCAAGCAATATCATCTGTAATCATGAGCATCACAACTAAACCTATGACATACACACAGATCTTGTCGGAACATATTCACCCTAGGGCCCGTCCGTGGCCACTGTCAGTCCCAACTAGTATACTAACAAACAAGGGTGGGGGTGTCAACCCAATAGTACTATCAATACCTGTCCGTCGGCTCCAACACCGGAGTTAAATAGTTGTAAATAAAAAACCACACATAAAACTCATGCATGTACCAGATATAACTTACAAAACAGTAAACACAATAGTCCTAAAGAATAAATGAGTTCAAAGCATTAAAAGGGTTAAGCATACTTTTCCCCCTTGTTGTTTATAAATAATTGTAATAAAACGGGGCCGCGAAACTCACCTTGAATGATACGTTAAATAAGCAACAAAAGACTTCTAGGAATGAGAGCAACTCAACGATCGAACACCTATAATTAATTGTAATTAAAGTCTTAAAGACGTTCAAAGAGAATAGACACGCTCAATCGGTTTCGGGTCGGTTCGGGTTCGACACGCAACGTGCACACAAAAGATATATATACACAACACACCATATAATAATACTAATAATAATGGTAGTAATAAAATAAAATGATAATAATAACAATAATAGTAATAATAATAACAATAATAATATTAATAATAACAATAACACAAACCATACACACCACCAGCACATAAAAAGTCATACACTTGAACTCACGCACACTTTAGTAATATATATACACACACTGCATTCACGCACACACACACGCGCATATATATATACATATACATACACAGCTCACACACCAAAACACACAAAAGCCGACACACACAAACACACACATTCACGTACACAAACACCCATAACACACACAAGCGGTCGCCAACAGCATGTCGGTTCACACACACACACACGGTTTGCACATGCCAGGCGTCCAACCCGCTACCATGTGCCCACAACACTACCATGCGCCCAAGAGACACCACAACACACAATCACAATATATATACATACTACGGCACACACATACATATATATACATATGCATCGGCATACACATACATATATATACACACGCATCGGCACACACATACAACAAGCCCGGAACCGAACTCCGACGATCACAACCGACACAAACGCGATGATAAAACGAAACAAAACGAAGTTCCCGACGACCGGTTACCTGCGAAACGAGTAAACGGCGAGACGACGGAGACAAATGGCGGCTAACGACGACAAAAACGAGGTTGATTCGGTGGTGCGACGGCAGTAGGTTTTCGAATGGGGGGGTTTGGTTATTTGCAAAATAGTCCCCCAACTTATAATTAATAATTCCCTTAAGTTTAATTAAATTACAATTTAAACCCTCTACTTTAATTATAATAATAATAATATTAATAATAATAATACTAATTGTCATAATAATAATAATTATAATTTTAATAATAATAATAATAATAATAATAATAATAATAAACATTATTAAAATTTAAAAGAAAAGAAAATAATAAATAAAATTAATTATACTATTAATGGTTAATTTTATTATTTATTATTTATGTAATGTTAGGGTTAACGCGCAAGACGAATAAGACAAAACTTTTGAGGTCAGAACGAATTAATTACACGACGAAAATAAGTACACAAGGATAGTTAACGAGCTTAACGTTAATAAACGGACCTGTTAGTGACGGATGTCACAGTATCCCCCAGTTGAGAGAATTTTGTCCCGAAATTCAACTGGAGTTAGATCCTGAAGCTCTATCCGCGAACAAATGCGGATATTTAAGTTTCATCTGGTCTTCCCGTTCCCACATGAATTCTGGCCCTCGCTTAGAGTTCCATCGTACTCTGACAATTGGAATTTTGTTGCGCTTCAATCGTTTGACTTCTCGATCCATAATTTCTATCGATTCTTCCACGAAATGAAGTTTCTCATCAATTATGATCTCCTCAATCGGCACATGAAGGGATCCATCAACTAAATATTTCTTGAGGTTCGATACATGAAATGTATCATGCACGCCACTAAGCTCTTGGGGTAACTTTAATCGATACGCCACAGGACCAATTCTTTCAGTGATCTCGAATGGTCCCACATACCTTGGAGCTAACTTTCCCTTCTTCCCAAACCGTACGATTCCTTTCCAGGGAGAAACTTTCAATAAGACTCGATCACCCCCGCTAAATTCCAGAGGTTTCCGACGGTTATCGGCGTAAGTTTTCTGACGGTTTCTAGCTGCCTCAAGTCTATCCTTGATTTGAAATATCTTATCAGTCATTTCCCGAATGATCTCTGGACCTGTCAATTGACTTTCACCTACCTCAGACCAACACAGTGGAGACCTACACTTCCTTCCATACAATGCTTCAAACGGAGCACATCCAATGCTCGTATGGTAACTATTATTATAAGAGAATTCGATCAATGGTAAATTAGTATCCCAACTACCACCAAAGTCGATCACACATGCCCTAAGCATGTCTTCTAGAGTCTTTATCGTACGTTCACTTTGACCATTCGTTTGTGATGATAGGTAGTACTTAAATCCAATTGAGTACCCATTGCCTTCTGTAAAGTCTGCCAAAACCGCGATGTATATCGGCTATCGCGATCTGATATAATTGACACAGGCACCCCATGCCTAGCCACAATCTCATTTACATATAATCTTGCTAGCTTTTCCATCTTATAATCCTCGTGAGTCGGTAAGAAGTGAGCGGAGTTCGTCATTCGATCCACAATAACCCAAATCGAATCATGCCCACTACTTGTTCTAGGCAACTTAGTGATCAAGTCCATGCTTATTTTCCCATTTCCATTCGGGAATTTCCGGTTGCTGTAGTAATCCTGACGGTTTTTGATGTTCGGCTTTGACTTTCGCACAAGTCAAACATTCACTTACATACGTGGCAATGTCCTTCTTCATCCCTAGCCACCAGTATAATTATTTAAGATCT
This sequence comes from Flaveria sonorensis, assembly GCA_025506505.1. Taxonomy (NCBI): domain Eukaryota; kingdom Viridiplantae; phylum Streptophyta; class Magnoliopsida; order Asterales; family Asteraceae; genus Flaveria; species Flaveria sonorensis. The sequence goes on along the minus strand of CM046435.1, from coordinate 14,780,567 downwards.
TGGTACATCTTGTCTGCACCAGGATGAACATAATACTTGGACTTGTGCGCTTCATTCATAACTAGGGTTCGACATCTCCCCACTTAGGTACCAATATACGATCCATAAAGTACCATACACCATCTTCCTTACAATTCATTTGTTTATCCAACCCTCGAAACTCCTCACTTGCAATGTTCTCTTCCCTCAGTGCTTCACCTTGTGTTGTCAAGATTTGAGTTTTCAAATTTGATTGAATGGTCATTCCTAACACTCGTGCACGTAAAGGTTTCACGCGTTCTTTCCTACTCAAGGCAACAGCCACCACATTCGCCTTTCCAAGATGATATCGGATTTCACAGTCATAGTCACTGAGAAGTTCCACCCATCATATTTGGCGCATATTCAATTCCTTTTGATCAAAAATGTGTTGAAGACTTTTATGATCAGTGTATATAACGCACTTATTCCCGTACAGATAATGCCTTCATATCTTAAGTGTAAATACCACCACACCTAATTCCAGGTCATGTGTCATATAATTCTATTCATGAACCTTAAGCTGACGCGAGGGGTAAGCAATCACCTTATCGTTTTGCATTAGTACACAACCCAGTCCTTGATGTGATGTATCGTAGAACAAAGTCGTTGGATCCATCTGGGAGGGTCAATATCGACACATTACATAATCTTTCCTTTAAAGTCCGAAAGGCCTCTTCTTGTTTATGGCCCCAATCAAACTTCTTGTCTTTCTGTGTTAACATTGTCAACGGTTGAGCGATTTTGGAGAAATTTGCAATGAATCGACGATAATAACCGGCCAACTGTAAAAATTGCGGTATCTCCAAAGGCGTCTTAGGGATATCCCATTTCTTAACTGCTTCGATCTTTCCAGGATCAACGTGAATTCCGTTCTCATTCACCAAATGTCCTAGAAATTTCACTTCAACCAAAATTCACACTTTGAGAACTTGGCATAAAGTTTCACTTCCTTTAATAGATCTATTATCTCTATTAGGTGTTGATCATGGTCTTCCTTCATTCGAGAATAGATAAGAATATCGTCTATAAACACGATTACAAACTTATCCAGATAGGGTTTGCAAACCCGGTTCATCAGATCCATAAACACTACAAGAGCATTGCTCAGTCCAAACGGCATGACTAAGAACTCATAGTGTCCATATCAAGTTCTAAACACTGTTTATGGTATGTCATCCTCATGAACCCTCAGTTGATTATAGCCCGATCATAGATCGATCTTAGAGAAGTAAGAAGCTCCCTGTAATTGGTCGAATAGATCATCGATTCTAGGGAGAGGATATCGATTCTTCACGGTCAACTTATTCAGTTCACGATAATCAATGCATATTCGGAACGATCTATCTTTCTTCTTTAAGAATAATATCGGTGCTCCCCATGGTGAATGGCTGGGTCGGATAAAACCCTTATCCAATAATTCTTGCAATTGGCTCGACAGTTCCTGCATTTTTGATGGTGCTAATCGGTATGGCGTCTTTGCTACGGGTGTTGCTCCAGGTATCAAATCTATGCGGAATTCCACCTGTCGAGGAGGAGGCAAACCGGACAAGTCGTCAGGAAATACTTTCCGGAAAGTTTCGCACCACCAGAGTATCCTCCAGTTTCCCTTCCTCTGCTTTCTTTTCCACAAGGTGCGCTAAAAAGGCATAGCATTGTTTCTGCAGGCATCGCCGAGTCTTCATACAGGAGATAAGTTTTAGGTTCTTTCCTGGTCGTTCTCCTTGTATTCTGAGCACATCATCGTTAGACATAGGGATTCGTACCACTTTTTCTAGGCAAACAATTTCGGCTCCACATTTTGATAACCAATCCATTCCCACTACTACGTCAAAACTTCCCAATTCAAAAGGTTTCAAGTCTATATCAAAAGCATGATTCTCTAATGTTATCGTGCACCCTCTAATTATCTCACTAGCTTTCACAAACTTACCATTAGCCATTTCTACAGAGTAACTAGTTCTAGACAACTAGGGTTCAAACAAAGAAGAGGTGCAAATTCAGAGAAAACAAAACTATTGTCTGCTTCGGTATCAAATAATACAGATGCGAAATGGTTATTGAGAAGGTATGTACCCGTAACAACATTCGGGTCCTGACGAGCGTCATTTGCTCCAATCACGAATGCACGTCCTCGGGCAGCATTCCCTTGATTCGCCTAACCTTGATTGACAGCTAGCACCATCACCTGATTTTGATTATTTCCATGTTGACCGGTGCCCGAGTCAGTGTAGGGCACACATTCCGATAATGATCAGGGCTTCCACACTCATAACAAACCCTGGCGTTTCCCGCTGGATTAACTGCATTAATCAGCGCAACCAAGTTAGGAACCACCCTACAATCCCTTGCAACATGTCCTGGGCGCCTACAGTTCATGCACACCCGGCATGGCGCCGCTTGCGGATGATGAAAATTACACTTATTGCACTTGGGGTGTGGCCCAACATAGTCCTTTCGCCCTTGATTCACTGCCACAAAGCTTCTCATCACCTTCGCTTTCTTATCGAACCTACCCCCTGTTTGATTGCTTGATTCTCTATTATCCATTCATTTCTCACCACCCTTACCTAACACTCCAGTTCTCACCATCTCATCAGTTAGGTACCGACTTTCAAAATCGTACTTTGAATTGTAGGAAGAATGGCTGTAGTTACCATCGCTCGGATTTGAGGAGCCAAACCCCAGATATACCTTTCTATTATCTTCAACTCTGGGGTAACCAAATTCGGAACAAGCCTAGCCAGCTCATGAAATCGATGCGTGTACGCCGCGTGCCCAGCTCACACCATATCATGATTCCAGAACTCATGCTCCAAGTTCTGCATTTCATTGTTAGGGCAATACTCCTCAGTGATCAAAGCCTTAAATTCATCCCAAGTCATCTGCATCGCTGCCTCCCTACCTCTTGGTTGAACTTGAGTATTCCACCAGGTCAATGCTTTTCCTTGCAGTAAGCATGTAACATACTTGATCTTCTTGCTATCCAAGCACTCACTAATGTCGATCACTGTTTCCATCTTTTCAAGCCATCTCGTAAAGGCTATTGCTCCACCTTTGCCATCAAATTCCTTTGGTTTACAAGCCACAAATTTCTTATAGGTACACCCTCTCCTTCTACCACCATCACCATATCCATTCCCATTTCCACCTCCGTTAGCATTACCATTGTTTGGTCCATTCCCATTGCCGTTGCCCGGACCACCACCATTGCCATTCATGTCACCATTACCATTCTCGTTACCCAGACCACCTCCTTCTTCATTGTTGTTGCCATTCTCGTCGTTCTCTTCATCACCACCATTCCCACCATTATTTCCATTACCATTGTTGCCACCCCCATTGTTGTGGTTCATGATGTTATCACTCACTTGTGCCACTATGGTCGGAATAAGCGCAGCTAACTGCTGAGCAATCATTGCAGCTATGTCAGGATTTTCGGCTCCTTGATTGTTACCAGCTGGACCACCTTTGTTTCCTCTTCAAGGTGCTTCACCTCTACCACCAACACCTCTTCCTCTACCTCTGCCTCTCAGGGCAGCACCACCACGACTATTATTGCGAGTAATTCTTCTGGGCGGCATTATTTAAATCAACAACATATAATACATAAGCTTCAATCATATCAAGGTTTAACACAATTCAATCATCCACGAGCAGTTAATATATGAGAGCAAACCTTATAATTCCCAAGACAAATTCACAAACAATTCCATAATAATATAAGGCTTCATTTCCATAAACCACAATATCCCCAGACATGGTCAAATACTAAAATCAAAGTCAAACGCACTAATCCCAATAATCTCAAGCCAACAGTACTAAAAAGGAACATAATAATAAGTGATAACCAGTAGTGGCATAAAGCGTTCATAGTTCAATCCTTCTTATTGCCCCATGAGCAAGAAACGATAAGTCCTCCCGTTATGCGACACGCCAACTCTCTCTTGCCCTTCAGGGCCAGAGGGGTAGGCAGATAGCCACCATCATCCCGAATAATCGGTGGGTGAGTAGCCACCTCCCGTATAGGCCCCACATGACTCTCAAAACTACTAACAGATCTAGGAGAACCAGGTGGTGATTCAGGAATCTCTCTGATAACTCCTTGAGGCGGTACAACGTTCCCTGGTTGAGGGAAGGTTCTCTTCACAGCATAAGCTCTCCTGGGAGCTCCAAATCCATAGGTTCTAAAGCACTTCGTCATAGACCTCGTCATCGGTCTACGCCTGCGCACATCTACTGCTAGTTTCACTTGTTTCGACGGGCCAGGTGAAACTTCCTCACTCTCCGAGTCAGAAGAAATCACAATGATATAAGGGGGAACGGAAGAACCAGTAGAAGACATCCTATTAGGAAAAAGTAGGAGTACTTTTCCTCAAATGAAATAGATCAAACAATAAAGAAACAGATGAATAGAAAAGGAGGAACGTACATGTAATACTAGATGCACACAAAAAAAACCCTAGTATGCATTCTACATGAAGGTTTCTAGGTTATAGTCTAGGTCGAGTGATTTGCCTAATTCTCTATAACCAATGGCTCTGATACCAATCTGTCACACCCCCGCTTACAGAGAAAATACGATGATGTAATGGACGGGATCATCATAACACATTGTTAATTAATAGAGATGCATTAAATGATGTAAGGTCAACGTGTCCTGACGTCACCCGACACAAATACAGACTTGTGTCGTGGTTAGTCAATTCCACGACAAACATAGCCAAACAGTGAAGAGATGTAAATCCCACAACCCAGGAGAAAGTGAACAAAATATGAATAACAAAGAAAATCCAAACGTGATTGTCAAAACACCCAATAAGTTTAAAATCTAAATCCTAGGGTCGTTGCTAAGGTAGCATCCCTAGCTATCCTCAATGATTGTTACCTGAAAGATATTCTCAAAAAGGTTAACATATTGTTGGTGAGCTCGTAGGTTTAAATAATAAATACAAATTGATGCTGTGTAATAGTTTTGTAGGACATAAGTGTATACAGTTATAAGCAAGCAATATCACATGTAATCATGAGCATCACAACTAAACCTATGAAGTACACACAGATCTTGTCAGAACATATTCACCCTAGGGCCCGTCCGTGGCCACTGTCAGTTCCAACTAGTATACTAACAAACAAGGGTGGGGGTATCAACCCAATAGTACTATCAATACCTGTCCGTCGGCTCCAACACCGGTGTTAAATAGTTGTGAATAAAGAACCACACAAAAAACTCATGCATGTACTAGATATAACTTACAAAACAGTAAACACAATAGTCCCAAAGAATAAATGAGTTCACAACATAAAAAGGGTTGAGCATACTTTTCCCCCTTGTTGTTTATAAATAATTGTAATAAAATGGGGCCGCGAAACTCACCTTGAATGAAACGTTAAATAAGCAACAAAAGACTTCTAGGAATGAGAGCAACTCAACGATCGAACACCTATAATTAATTGTAATTAAAGTCTTAAAGACGTTCAAAGAGAATAGACACGCTCGATCGGTTTCGGGTCGTTTCGGGTTCGACACCCGACGTGCACACAAAAGTTATATATACACAACACACCATATAATAATACTAATAATAATGGTAGTAATATTAATAAAGATAATATTTTTATTATTAATAAAATGAAATGTTAATAATAACATTAATAGTAATAAAAATAACAATAATAACAATAATAATATTAATAATAATAATAACACAAACCACACACACCACCAGCACATACAAAGTCATACACTTGAACTCATGCACACGTTAGTAATATATATACACACACTGCATTCACGCACACACACACGGCGAATATATATACATATACATACACGGCTCACACACCAAAACACACAAAAGCCGACACACACAAACGCACACATACACGTACACAAACACCCATAATACATACACGCGATCGCCAACCACATATCGGTTCACACACACACACACGGTTTGCACATGCCAAGCGCCCAACCCGCTACCATGTGCCCACAACACTGCCATGCGCCCAAGAGACACCACAACGCACAATCACAATATATATACATACAACGGCACACACATACATATATATACATAAGCATCGGCATACACATACATATATATACACACGCATCAGCACACACATACAACAAGCCCGAAACCGAACTTCGATGATCACAACCGACACAAACACGACAATAAAACGAAACGAAACGAAACGAAGTTACCAACTACCAGTTACCTGCGAAACGAGTAAACGGCGAGACAACGGCGACAACCGGCGGCTAACGACGATAAAACGAGGTTGATTCGGTGGTGCGACGGCAGTAGGTTTTCGAATGGGGGTCGGCCGATGGTTGGGTTTTATAGATTTGAGTTTTTGGTTATTTGCAAACTAGTCCCCCAACTTATAATTAATTATTCCCTTAAGTTTAATTAAATTACAATTTAAACCCTCTACTTTAATTATAATAATAATAATATTATTAATAATAATAATAATACTAATTGTCATAATAATAATAATTATAATTTTAATAATAATAATAATAAACATTATTAAAATTTAAAAGAAAAGAAAATAATAAATAAAATTAATTATACTATTAATGGTTAATTTTATTATTTATTATTTATGTAATATTAGGGTCAACGCGTAAGACGAATAAAACAAAAATTTTGAGGTCAGAACGAATTAATTACACGACGAAAGTAAGTACACAAGGAGAGTTAACGAGCTTAACGTTAATTGACGGGCCTGTTAGTGACGGATGTCACAGTATCCCCCAGTTGAGAGAATTTCATCCTGAAATTCAACTGGAGTTAGATCTTGAAGCTCTATCCAAAAACAAATGCGGATATTTAAGTTTCATCTGGTCTTCTCGGTCCCACGTGAATTCTGGCCCTCGCTTAGAGTTCCATCGTACTCTGACAATTGGAATTTCGCTGCACTTCAATCGTTTGACTTCTCGATCCATAATTTCTATCGGTTCTTCCACGAAATGAAGTTTCTCATCAATTTTGATCTCCTCAATCGGCACTTGAAGGGATCCATCAGCTAAACATTTCTTGAGGTTCGATACATGGAATGTATCATGCACGCCGAATTATTCCAAGATAGCCAAGTTGAAAATAAGCTTATGGATGACGAGGCCTATGCTAGAATGATGGCAGGTTTGGATGAACAATTTGGTTTGGTTAATACATCAAAAAAGTCAAAAAAGTGATTAACACAATTGGCCCCATCAAGCACTGAAGAATCAATAATTCGTCAGTAATCACTACCGACGAGATTCGTCCAGATGTTGCATTATTGCAATCACTTTCACTTTAATAATTGTACTACTTTAATTATTGTACAAAAAGTATTACATGTGATAGTGGTGAATATTCGCATAATATTCGGATGCCTAGACCTCTATATAAGGAGGTGTGGTTTACAGAAAGGGCCATCCATCTAGATACTCTCTCTTGTAAAAAAAACTCTCTACTTAATAAAAATTTGAATCGTTGAAGGTTTAGCTCTCTTTCTAGCTCTCTTCCTATTTCTGGTAATTCTTTTCCTCTTCTACTTTTTTATGATCCCCTCCTTCAGAGGCTAAATATATAAGTGTTAAAACACCACCATATCCAATTGAATATCATGACTCGACTAGAAAAAAAAAAAGGAAATTCGATGGTGAAAAATTAGGAGGATGATTATGGTCTGGTTATAGTCCATCTAAGTTGTTAATGTGATGATCGACCGCTTGGGGACTCGTTTAAGCCAAAAAGACAGGAAGGCGTTGGGCGTTTTAGGGTCTGACCTTTACTAATCACATATTAACATCCTGGAAAACGACTATGTAAAATATCCGATAAATCCATGACCTTCCTAATCTAACCGTCTTGAGTCCAAAGACTATCCCTGGGGTAGTAAAATTTTCCTTAAACAAAGATGAAATGATAATAAAATTATTATCAAAAAGAGATTTACAAGAATATAAAAAAAATTATAAAGTTATTCATATAGGTCTTGTGCAAATTGCATTTAAGCTTCTAACATTAGAAGGCTTACCAGAAAGTTTCATAGCAGCTCTAAGGGATGCTAGAAACTTGAATTGGAAACAATCCCTAATGGGAATTGTTCAATCTAGTCTGGCTCATGTCCCAGTTTATTTTAATGTTTATCATAATTTACAATTATCATTATCTGATGTTAATATTTTAGATGTTTTAACTCTAAATGTTAAAACACATGGTTATAATTATGTACCGGGATCAGAGGTAATTTGTATCTGTTATAGGATTTATTATAAACCTTTGTTCACGCTTAATCCACATTGTAAGATGGTAGATAAACCTTTGAATGAAACAATTCTGATAGAAACTAATTTTTATAAAGCTAATATTACTACTAGAAGAAGAATTAAATGGAAAGAAATTGATTTTCCAGAAAATTGGGTACTAGATAAAGTTAATCCGTCTCAGTAGTATGTGAATAATAATTCAATAAATATTTCACAAACAAATGAAGGGTCGGTACAAATACAATTTAAAAATAATAAAATAAAATATGAACCCTCTTTGTCAAAATCTGTGTCATCACATTATTATATTTCTCCTATAGATTATATAGTTAGAAGTCCTTCTAGGGCATCAACATCTAGGATTAGGGAAGCACTTCTTGAAAGAAAAACAGATGAATTAAGAATAAACTCGGATAATATAGTTCGGGGAGTTAGAAAAGTAGATCCGGAATTAACCGAATCAGAAATAAATTTTGTGTAAATTTTGAGTCTTAATGAAAGTTAGATTTTACTTCGGGATCACTTGTAAGAGAAAAAATCTCAAATGAGTTTCTTCAACCCAAATGGGGATTATTTAGAACATGATTTTTCAAAAATTTTGAAAAATTAGACAAAGTATTCATCAGAGAAGAATATTATAAAGATTTAACTGAAAAACTAGAGGTTATACCTTTTGTTTCTTGTTTTATTGAAAAATATACTAATAGTATTACCTCAGTTATAGAAAAAAGTTTTAATATTAATGGAAATATAGTTTCTAATATTTTCCCTCCTGCGCATGGTTTTAAAATAGAAAAACAAGGAGATGAAAGATATTATTAAGCTTTTCAAAAATTATTGGAAGGAGATACTTTACCAATAACGATTTCTCATATAAATAAATTTATAAAACAACAAAATTATTTAAATATTTATTTATTTATTATTGGAGAACCACTCCATGATATTTCAAAAAAGATGAATAAAATATTATCTTATTTTAAAAAAAACAAAGTGTCATAATAAATGATCAGCTAAAAGAAAAAGAAATTATTGCTACTCCTAGCATACAATTACCTCCTAAGGTAACAAATTTCAAAACAAAATCTAAAGAAAACTTAATGCAAACATTAAATGATTCGATTAATATTGTGAAAAATCAGAAAATAAATACATTAACAGATTTTGAAGAAAGTTTAAAAGAAGAAGATTATAACAAAAAATTAATGATGAAATTATAAAGTTATCTAAATTTGCTGATAAGCCAACTCAAAAAATGTATTATTATCCTAGACCAACTCCACAAGATGTTCTAATGAAAGAACAGGAATACATAGTAAATAGTTCGTATAGTGGAAAAATGATTTATGAATGGAATATAGATGGTCAAACAGAAGGTCAGATTTATAATACTGTCCATAGGATGCTTATGTATAGCACTATTTGCCAAAATAATAAAAATACGAATAAGACAATAGCCAATATGATTATATTCGGTTTTACAGGCCAACATAAAGGCTGGTGGGATAATAATTTGTCAAATTCAGATAAAGAAGAAATCCTCAATAGTACAAAAGAAGATAATGGTGTTGTTGAAAACAACTCAGTTTATACTTTAATTGTTAATATTATAGAACATTTTATAGGATGGTCTGATAATTCCGAGAATATTAGGACTCTTCTACAAAAGCTTAAGCGTAGAACCTTAACATCTTTTAGATGGTATAAGGATACTTTCCTAAGTAGAGTAATGGAACTTCCAGAGTCTAATAGCTCCCATTCGAAGTCAAAATTTATAGATGACCTTCCTTATTTATTTGCAAAAAGAGTTAGAAATAACCTCAGAAGAGGAGGTATTAGTATAAATTATGATGATTATACTTATGGCAAGTTAATAGGAACTTGTATCCAAAAAGATTTAAATTTATGCAATGAAATAAAATTAAACCAACAGATTAAAAAATATTCATTAAATGAGAAAAAACAATGAGAAGAATTCTGTAGCCAATTTGGCATAGAAAAAGCCTCAAGTAATTCTTGGAAATTAGGAAATCAAATCCCTATCAGCATCAAAAAAGAAAAAGAAAAAGGGAAGATAGAAAAAATTAAAAAATTCAGAAACATGAAGAAAATAAACCTTCATATAGGACATATAAGTCAAAATTAATTTGTAAAAAATGCGGGAAAATAGGCCACAAAGCAAAAACTTGTTGGGTTAGGAAAAAGCTTAATAAGCTAGAAGATGAAGAATTAAGGAATCAGATATCAAAAATTTTATTAGAATCAGATTCTGAATCTGATCAATCTTCTAATGAAGAATTAAATATTTTAGAAAATGAAAGTTTCCTCTGAAGAAGAAAACTGTTGCAAAAACAATTGTTGTAATAGTACTTCAGAAGAAGATAATACTTATCAAATAATTTCACAATTTAAAAATATGGAAATAAATATCTTAATAAGTGAAATCGTGGAATTATTAAAAGTAGTAGATGATCCGCAAATTAAAGAAAAAATAATTCTTCATATATGAAAAAACAGGAAGAATACCCTTCTTGTTCAAATTTTAAAAGAGATTTAAAACTATTTTCTTTAGCTGAGTTAAGAAACCAGTTAAATCAAAAGAATAAAGGCAAAAAAACCTATTGATATATAGGAATTAAAAAAGAAATCGATAATTTAAAATTAGAAATAAAACTTTTACAACAAAATAATAAAGAACTTGACCATAGAATAGTATGTCCAGAAAAAGATAAATTAAACAAACAGTAAATAGAAGAATCGGAATTATATTTAAAAAATATAAGAGAAATTATTACTTCTTAAAAATTGCATGGAAAAATTAAACTCTTAATAGGAAATGATTTCTTTATAAAAGTAATTATACTATTTGATAGTGGTGCGAATTTAAATTGTATACAGGAAGGATTAATTCCTAGTAAATATTATTATAAAACTACCCATAGTCTCAGCCATGCTGGAAAAGAAAAATTAGAACTAAATTATAAAATTCCTCAAGTTTTTATTTGTCAAGATAATATTTGTATTAGTACAAGTTTTGTACTAGTAAAAAATCTTGAAAACCAAGTTTTACATGGAAATCCTTTCTTTGATAAAATATTTCCTTTAAAAAATATAGATCGTACAGGAAAACTGGTACGTACGAAGGAAAGGAAATTGCTTTTAAATTTATATCTAACCCAATAACAAAAACATTAAATAATTTAAAAGATGAATTGATAAAAGCAAAAATAAATCAAATTAAATTTTTACAAAACGAAATATCTTCTTTAAACATTCAAGAAAAATTAAATAAACCAAAATTACATGAAAAAATTAAATTAATAGAACGTCAATTTAGATTGCAAATATGCAATGATCATCCTAATACTTTCTGGGATAGAAAGAACATATTGTTTCACTTCCATATGAGGAAAATTTTAATAAAAGCCAAATTGCGACTAAGACGCGTCCTTGCCAAATGAATTCCGAATACGTGGAATTATGTAAACAAGAAATAAAATCCCTTTTAAGTAAGAATTTAATAAGAAATTCAAAATCTCCATGGTTGTGTCTAGCCTTTTATGTTAATAAATATTCCGAACAAGAAAGAGGTGTACAAGATTAGTTATTAATTATAAACCCCTTAATAGGCCTATTTTAATGGGCCTATATATATATATACATATATATATATATATATATATATATATACATATATATATATATATACATACATATATATACATATATATATACATATATACACACACACACATATATATATATATATATATATATATATATATATATATATATATATATAATCATCAAAAATCTATGAACAAGCCACATTGGTATCATCTCATGCCACCTTTTCTTTTTGTTTAAGCCTTATCTCCTTTTTCTCTCAACTTCTATATATACAAGTTTCAAAAGCTAAAAATAAATAATAATAATAATAAGTACACTAACCTAAAACTAAATTATGTTACATGTTTTATAACATGTTATATGTTTTATTTGGCATAAGTTTGTATGAATTTGTGAAGATGAAACATGATTAATAACATGTGCTATGTGTTTATTAAGATGCACGATTACGATGAAAATGATTATGGGGTACGGGTCCAAATATATGAATAAGTGACCTTATAAGGGATATGTATCTAAAATATATGTATGGATTTCGGGTGTTGAAATCCCAAGTAGTTCGGCTGTTGAACTCCGCATATATAAAAGAGGAGTTTAAAAAAATATAAAGATTGCGGATGTTGGAATATCAAGGGTTCAGGTGTTGAACTCCATATATAAAAAGGGGAGTTAATAATCCTCAAGGGTTAATGAACCCACAAGGAATTCGGGTGTTAAATTCCCAAAAAGTAGTGAGGATTAAATAAAAATAGTAATAAATAAATAAATGATGGTTGGAGTTAAATTTACTCAAAATAAAAATGTTTTTGAAATAAAAAGGTGTACTTAGTGAAAGCTAATAAAAATATGTTTTAACTGTTTTTAGGAAAAGCGCCCCTAGATGGATAAAACTTTGTGGACATGACTGGACGGATAGCGAACCCTACTCTCGTGTTTAAAAGTTGTAGAATAAAACTTGTTGTAAAACAACTATGTTTTTATTGTATTTTAAATGTTATGAAATGATATGTCACTATGAGTGACAAGTTTTGATGCAAACTGGGACCTAACTCTGATATAAACCGTGGAAGTACAAAAAAAAATTTGGTGTGTTTTAGAAGAGAAACCTTGTTTTTTGAGCTTTGTTTAGGTGTGGCTGACACCTTTGGCTTAGCTAGGACCTGGATTTCTACCTTTGCCTTTTTTGGTGGAGATCGTGGGGGGCCTGCATATTCTTAGTATATGATGTCGGGGTTCACTTCTTTTTGGACACTCTAGGCTTTGATGTGAAGGGTGTGGGATCAACACTGGAGGGTGTAGCCATGCTACCATCCTAAGGCTTAATGATCTCAAGCATATGTGTAAACAAGGGATTGAACTTTCTTGAAAATGATTTAGGAGTGGCCTTGAACTTTGATAAGATTACTTTGTTTAAAGTTCTTAAGGCATGTATTTCTCCTTCATTTTTAAGTTTATTACCTAACTCTTTATTTAAGACCAGTTCAATAAATCTTGGGTACATTAAAAACTTAAACTTTTCAAGAGCTGTTATATTTTTGCAAAGATTTTGACAAATGAAGTTTGAGAAGTTGTAACTCTGTTGTTTACAAGTCCATGGATAGCTCCTAATAAATCCAATGGAACTTGATCCCATCCACTCGACTTGTTTGATAAACAATGAAGAAAGATATGAAGTATGATTCTTTAGTTATGATATACCATTGATTTGGAGATGGTGGATGTTAGGAGTGGTCCTTCATATCCCTTCTCCTTGAAAATGGCACTCACCACTTTTTTGTAGAATACAGATTCACCATTTTCATCATTTTGTAGATGTTGAAGAATCTTTGGGCAAGAGATGGTGATCTTCAGTCCTTGCACCACCGCTATTAGGATCTTGATTCCATGTTCTCTTTGAATAGAACATGTACCCTAGCATGTGAAATCTAAGTCAACTATCTTACTTAGCAAACACAAATACTTTGAATAATAATAAATACAAACAATGTCCTTTCAAAGTTGTGAATCCAAGGATCGACGCAGGAATTATCAATTTGCTTTTAACAAGTAATTATCATGGAACTATCAATACTTGTTGTTTAATGGATTGTTTGTAAATTGAAATCGATGAACAAAATAAAATAACTTGAAAACACAATGTAATAATGTAACACAAAGATGATTTTCAATTGCTTTTCATTCACAATGAACCAATTACAATTGATGTTGATGCTCTTGATGTTCTTGTGATTGTTATCTTGTTGTTGTTCTATGTTCTTATTATTCTGTTGTCCTGTTTTTCTCTGTTGTTTTGATTGATATCATTTCTATCAATATATACACCTATTTGAGCATCGATATCTCTCAATCTCTCTCTATTATGTTCCTATTTTCTTGCTAATATCTTGTTATTCTTTTTCACTATTCTGTCTCTATATGTGTGCATCCTTTCCTTGTTTATTGACATTGGAGTTCACAATTTATATTGGAAATTGTAAATTACAAAAAGAATATTTTTGATGTGACGTGGAATATTCGCTTGACTTCAATATCTTCTGCCATCATTGATTTGATGATGTTGCTTTGACATGTTGACTTGTTGACTTTTTGATCTTCCGTAGGAATTTGTCTTTCGTAGGAAGTTCTTCTTCCGCAGTAATTGGTCTTCCGCAGTAACACTTAGTCTTTAACATTTGTTCTTCAGTGGTTGTGCTTTCACAGGAGTTCTTGTTCTTGTTCTTCAACAGCAAGCTCTCCTTCAGTAGCTCCACTTGATCTTTGGACTTGTTCAGCATTTGTTGTTCTTTCGTAGGAGATCTACGGAAGCATAGACTTTAGTTATGCTCCAGAGAACATCTATGGAAGAACACTTATTCATCCACAGATTGTTCTAACACTTAGTCAATTTTCCAAATTTACCAAGTCTTAGTTTCCTACAATGACACATAAACCAACACACACAATAATACGGGTTAACATATAATTCATGCAGTACATTATGTTATCAATAGAGAATTACAGTGAGTTATTACAAGAGTTGATTTATCATCTAAATCTATACAAAGGATCTAGACCTAACAATACTCCCCTTAGGTTTAGTCTCTTGTAATCATTGGTTTAGTGCTCTTAATTCTTGAATTCTTCATAAAATTCTTGTTGTGAAGTATTCAATTGCATTTTTCTGAACATCATATAAGTACTTAATCTTCATCCTCTTCATTTTCTTCAACATCTTGTATTTCAGACCCAGGGTGTCCTCTTTAGTGGTAAGTGTTGCAACAATACTATTATTTGAAACCACTTCAAGCTCATCTTGTTATGATATTCTCAGCTCAGTGATTGATTGAATTTCTGTTCCCATCAGCCAGCCCGCTTCAATTTTTCTTCTCTTGTGAGCTTTAACATGCAGCTTGTCAATAACTTGAATGATATGCACATACAAGCACAGGTCATTTTGAGCATTTTGGTCATTTAGCTTGGGGAAGTACTTGTCATGTAGATATGAAGTGTAGCTTGGGTAAAGCAATTTGATTTCTATTAGGTCAAACAGTCTTATGCTTGAACCTTTCTTCTGTGGATCATTCCTTAGCAGCACCAGCTCTTTGGTTCTTTCTACATAACCCCACTTTGTGGTAGGGATTGAATATTGATTTCCTTCTATAGTTTTAACTGAAGCTTCTGTCTTGTTTTCATAGCCAATTCTTGTTAAGAATTCATCATCTATGGATTGAGAAGAACTGGTATGAGGCCTCTTCTCTCTTTGTCTTCTTCTCTTCTGCTCTTCATCTTCTCTTCTTACTTCTTTCAAGACATCCCCTTTGAACTTATATCTGAGCTTTGCAACTATTCCAGAGAAATCCCTTCCTCTTGGATTGATGGGATAATTGGTGATAGGAATGGCTTGAAGGCATGGAGAGAGGAGAGACTCCATCCAAGGATAGTATTGAACCATCCCTGATGCTCTCTTTATAATCGCACAATTCCACTCTGCATCAAATCTCCATGCTATTATTCTATTTTCTTCAGCTGATCTAGGAATGGTCATCAGATCAAAGAGTTGAATCAATGTAGTCTTTTCCTTACTTATCTCCCTCACAGCAGTGCCCAATGGCCATATTTTGTTGGGTATCACATCCCTTGGCTCTCTAATTAACTTTTTTTCCCTTATGCATGTCTCTTCTCTCAACTACTGTTGGCTCAGTAGGAGTTTGTTTTGCTTGTTATTTGTAAGAAGGATTGGGAGTCCCAGTGCTGAATCTTACACCTGTGTCTAGCTCAACCTTTATTACATGCTCCATCATGGCTCTTAGCTCACTCATTGTTCTTCCTTTAAGCTCATGATGCTCATAGTTATGACTTTGTAACCAACAAGTCATGTTGTACCTGGTCAGCTTCTTTTTGTCATAATGGCCCGGTTCATTCCTTATCTTTTCCATTTCTTTGTATTTTGAGAATGTTTCATAGTTGCATACCAGCAGCATTAGCCTTGCAGCATCAAACTCTTTCAAAACTTCAATCATTTCAGACATGTTCATTCATTCAACCATATCATAAGGAAAGCCATTGTTTATCAAGTCCATAAACATGACAGATTATGCTCTTTCTTCAAGGATGTCTTCAGTTGATAGCAAGTTATCAGACTTTGCTTCTTTAGCAGCTTCAGCAGGCTCTTCTTTTGTTAATTCTTCCCACTTATCATCACTATCTACTTTAATGTGTTCAATTGGTGGTGTGTGCTCTGGAGATATTATTTTTGTTCTTTTTGGGGTGTCTCCAAATTCAATCACATCTTTTTGAACTTTTCCCAAGTACTTTCTCTTCCTGCTATATATGATTGTTGGTTCCTTTGGTTTCAACAATGGAGTATCAGCCTCCTTGAGGTGTTCTTTTTGACTGCCCATCTCTTGATCAGACAATTTCTTCTTCAAAGTCTCTATCTCATCATCTTTAGCTTTCAGCAACATTGACGGATCGGAGATAGTTTTTAATGACTTGTTCAGCTCAGACATGACCTTTTCTTTTTCTTGCTTCTCTTTCTCAAGAGATTCACATGACTCAGTTACAACCTCACCCATCTAGTCAATCACGTCATTATTTATTTCTATCTCTTCTTTCAACTTCTTGATTGTTGCATCTTTAGCTGCTATTGCCTTGTCTTTCTCAATCATCTCCCCTTTTATTTTTCTTAACTTCTCTAACTTTTTATTGCTTTTAATGATAAGATTGTTGTATTTTGCCACCAGGAAACTCTTGCTTAAATCTATCTTTTCATCTCTGAAATCATTCTCATTGTAAGCAGTGATATCAAAAAAAATGTCCATCACTCTCAGCTTGTTGTCAACTTCTTTATCATTCTCCCCCTCTACATCTAAACAAATCTCCTCTATAGTACCTTCATTCACAGCATCATGCTCATCCTCATGAAAGTTGAGTGGTTCAGCGTATGTTTGGCTTTTAACAGGTTTAGTAGGTGTGGGTGAGAAAGTTGGTAGTGTTGTTGGATGAGATGGTGTTTGAGTGAGATTGGGAGAGAGAGGTTCAGTGGTACCAGTGTTCATTGATGATTGAGACTGGGCAAGAGTGATAGGTTGGGTATGTTCACCTTGTGGTGAGATAATATGGACAGGTGGTGATAAAGGTATTTTGGTAAAGGATGGTGGTGAAGGAGGATTGGGTTCATGATGTGGTGGTTCAGGGGATTCAGCCTGTGGAGTTTGTTGTTGTGGTTGATCAGAAGACTCAGATGATGTTTGTTGTTGTGGTTGTATAGGGAATAGGAGTTTTTGAGGTATATCAGCATTTTCATAATTCACATGTGGGAACATCTCCATATCTTCCCCTTGATATTGCCCAGTGATCTTTTTGAGCACAGATCTTCCTAGGTGAGCTTGAACAAGCACTTCACCTTCTCGTTCAATATTGGGCATTGCATCATTGATAATCAGCTAAAGAAACCTTGCAAACGTATACATCTTATTTTCCTTCTCCACCCTGATGTGGTCACATAAACATCCAAGAATGTACTTAGAGTAGTTATATGTCCTTCCTTCAAATATACCAATGATTTCGGAGGAGATATGCCTTGAAAATCTATCCAACCCTGACTTCCTGTTGGACATACACTTCAGATAAGTGTGGCATAGAAATCTATATGGCTTACATAACCTTCCCTTCTTGATTTCACCATTTCTATAATCATCATCATATCCCATCAGTTGAAATACTTTTTGAATGTATTCATGGTTGAATACATCAGGGTGTCCTTCTTCACATTCTCCTAACTCCAGCACCCTCCATATTGTTCCTTCATCTATCCTCAGCTATTCGTTTCTGATTGTAGCATAGATTACCTTTTCATCCTGCTCCTCCTCAATTCATGCTAAGTTCCAGAAATCGATTATATGATCTTGATAGATAACAGGGTCTGCAGATAAAGCATAGAACAATCTTGATCGTCTCAAATATCTGATAATATCCCAACACCCATCGGCTACTGAATCCTCTGGATTAAGAAACGCACAGACATTATGATCTTTAGCAAAACGATTAGCCATATTGATGTTGTTTGAGTGGTGATTTAGGTGAGGATTGTTGAGGTATGAAAGATTTGAACGTTTGTGGAGAAAGGGGCATTTAGATTGAGTGAGTTATTCTAGGTCTAAAAAGGGGTTCTGAAAAAGTGAATAAAAATGACAACAGTCGGATTATCATTTATACTCCCTCGGACACTATTAAAACCTTTTATTTAGTGTTGTGGGACCCTTAACCCTAATTACCCTTCCGTGGTTATCCACAAGTTGACTCTTTCGTAACGGAAGGCAAAACCTTCCCTTTTTGATTTGTTTTAATTTTATTTTTCCGCAGCACATCTACAGAAGACAAAATTTATGTTCTGTTAATTCTTCCGAAGGTAAAATTTTCTTTCGTAGCAAATGTTTGTTTTTCTTCCAAAGTTATTTTTTATAATAATTTTCTTTCGAAGCAAATGTTTGTGATGTATGATACTAACATATTGTTAAATCATTTGTTGTTTGCTGTTGGACCTTGTTAACTCTGCTTCATGGCAAATGTGCAAAATAGATATTTAGTTAAAAACTTCAGATATCCTGCAGCCAAGTTAGTTCTCAAGATCCAACTTTCTTCATTTAAAAATAAAACACATTAAACTTAGATTTTCATGCAGATTACTACTCCCCCTAAATTTATGATTAATGATGAACTTATGCATTTATCAAAAATTTATTAAGAGAATAGCATGAAAAGCAATTATCTGTCCAACTTATTTGCAAAGAAAAGAACAAAAACTATTTACAAGCATTTGCATCATACAATAGGATCATACTATGACACTAAGCAGCTTCCTGAACCAGTTTTGTTTGATGATAGAATACATAGATCTAGTGTTGATTGAAAGTATTATGATCCACATAAATTCAAGCAAGAGTGTAGTTTCAACTTGTCATGCTGTTTATCATGTTATGGTACTGATTAAAGATAGACAAATATGGACTCCACATTCAATTCACATTAGAGTTTGTCCTCCGTTTGTGAATCAATTTATCACTTTTTCACACTTAAAACTATGTTCTTTAAGTTATAAGCTCTATCTTAAGATTTCTTTGAAATCTTATTAATGCTGATATGATTTGTAAGCTCTGATTTAATATACAGTTGATCACATTGGATTCTTTTAGAGCTGTTTCTTTTTGGAATCTTTTTGATCATCATCAACAGGACACCAGGTCTTTACTTACGTAAAACAGAGGTGCCTGTGAACCCAGGTCTTTGTTTACACAAAACAAAGGGTCCATTATATGAAAAGATAGAGGTTATAAAGTGTCACAACATAGTGTGCTGAGTTGAATAAGTTGATCACAGCTGGATAAGGCTTACTTGCTTGTTCCTCAAAATGGAATTCTCCACAATTAGTCACCTTGGTATTATGTTATGCATGAACTTGTATAGTTTCCACTCAAGCTGAACCTACTCACATATCAAATCATATTTGATCAATCTTTATTGTGTGATAAAATTCAAGAAATTAAGCAAAGGTATAGTGTACTATCATTTCCCATGTTTTGAACTACTTATTCAAGAAAACATGAAACTAAGACAATATTTTTGGAATTTTATATGTTTTATGAATGTTTTTGGCTTTTTCATATTAAGAAATTTTAAGGACAGATCATGCTTTTCTTTGTGTTGATTATTTAATCTAAGTTGATCATGCCTAAGGACTCAATTAAGATATTAAATCTCACTGAGTCAAAGGCTTTAGTGAATAAATCAGCAAGCTGATTTGTTGTATCCACTTTAATCAACTTGATTAAAACTTTTTCTAAACAATCTCTTAAAAAATGATATCTGATTTCTATGTGCATTGTTTTACTATGTTGCACTGGATTAGTAGTGATGAACATAGCAGCTAAGTTATCAATATGTATTGGTGTTTGAAGAAAGTTATAACCATAATCAAGTAATTGGTTTTGCAACCATAAAACTTAAGAGCAACCGGCTGAAGCAGCTATGTCAGGTCTGAATATCCTCTTCACTGCATTCATATGTGACTCCTTGGGGTCTGATTGGTACCTAGCACAAACACACACAACAAACATTATCTTAGGTCTGCTGGCAGTTAAGTACATTAAAGATCCTATGATAGGTCTATATAATCTTTGATCAACTGACTTCCTTTTAGGATCAGGTACAATCTTATCTATTGTTGATGCTGGTGTTTTGCATGAAGATGAATCAGCAAGGTTGTACTTCTTCAAGATTTGATTCACATACTTTTCCTGATTGATGAAAATGCCATCTGGTTTCTGATGAACTTGCAAACCAAGGAAAAATGTTAATTCTCCCATGGAACTCATTTGAAACTCAAATTTCATCAAACATTCAAACTCTTCACATAGTCTCTTGTTTGTTGATCCAAAGATGATATCATCCATATAGACTTGGACAACTAAGAGATCTTGATGATCATGTTTCAGGAAGAGAGTCTGATCAATTGTGCCCATTTTGTAACCATGCTTGAGTAAGATGGATGACAATGTTTCATACCATGTTCTTGGGGCCTAATGAAGACCATACAAAGCTTTGTCAAGCTTGTATACCTTGTGTGGATAATCAGGGTCTTCAAAGCCTGGTGGTTGGGCAAATAGACTTCTTCATCAAGTTTACCATATACGAAGGCACATTTTACATCCATCTAGTAAACTGTGAACTTTTTATGTGATGCATAGGCTAGAAAGACTCTAATGGCTTCAATCCTGGCAACAGGAGCAAAAACTTCATCATAGTCTATCCCTTCTTCTTAAATATAGCCTTGTGCAATCAGCCTTGCTTTATTTTTCACAATGATACCTCTGTCATCTAGTTTGTTCTTGAAAAGCCACCTTGTGCCAATTGGATATTGGCCTTCAGGAAGATCAACTAGATTCCAGACTTTTTGTTTTCTGAATTGATGAAGTTCTTCTTGCATTGCTTCAATCCAGCTGTTGTCTTTCAATGCTGTAGTTATGTTGGCTGGAACCACTTGTGAAAGAAAACAGGAGAACAGATAGATATTGGCAACTCCCCCTTGACTTCTTACGGTTTTTTTAGTAAGATTACCAACAATGTTTTCAATAGGATAATAGTTATGAATTCTTGTTGTTGGTACTGATTCAACTGGAATGGATGATTCCAAGTTGGTAATGTTGGTTGATGGAGATGGACCCAGCTGAGATGGAGAATTAACAAAGTGATTAAGATCCTCATCATTTTGGCCTTCTGATGCTGAATGAACTCCATCTTCATGAATTTGTGTTTCCATAGATATACTTACAACTTCCGCAGCAGCTACAGGAACAACTACGAATGTAGGAGTTTGTTGATCTGCAGATGTGAATGTTGTTGGAATGTTTTCTGATGAGTTTGGAACTCCAGTTGAAGGCAATGAAGCATCTCCGAAAGTAGATGGAATATCTATGCTAGCGTAAGGAACTTCTACGGATGCATTGTTGACTTCTGCTGAAATTGAAATTCCATGTCCATCAGTGTTTTCATTGCTTGTTTGAGATGAAGGGCCTGTATCAGCAACATTTGAAGTGTGTGTGTGGGGTAATCTTGGAGGATCAGCTGATAATGACACTTCGCTCAAACTTGGAGGTACATAAGGATAACATGTATCTGCAGGACCGATTACAATTGATGTTGATGCTCTTGATGTTCTTATGATTGCTATCTTGTTGTTGTTCTCTATTCTTGTTATTTTGTTGTCCTGTTCTTCTTTGTTGTTTTGATTGATATCATTTCTATCAATACATACACCTATTTGAGTATCGATATCTCTCAATCTCTATCTATTCTGTTCCTAATTTCTTGCTAATATCTCGCTATTCTGTTTTGCTATTCTGTTTCTATATGTGTGCATCCTTGCCTTGTTTATTGGCATAGGAGTTCACAATTTATATTGGAAATTGTAAATTACAAAAAGAATGTTTTTGATGTGACGTGGAATATTCGCTTGACTTCAATATCTTCTGCCATCATTGATTTGATAATGTTGCTTTGACATGTTGACTTGTTGACTTTTTGATCTTCCATAGGAATTTGTCTTCCGTAGGAAGTTCTTCTTCCGCAGCAAATTAGTCTTCCGCAGCAACACTTAGTCTTCAACATTTGTTCTTCAGTGGTTGTGCTTTCGAAGGAGTTCTTGTACTTGTTCTTCAGCAGCAAGCTCTCCTTCAGTAGCTCCACTTGATCTTTGGACTTGTTCAGCATTTGTTGTTCTTTCGTAGGAGATCTACGGAAGCACAGACGTTAGTTATGCTCTGGAGAACATCTACGAAAGAACACTTATTCATCAGCAGGTTGTTCTAACACTTAGTCAATTTTCCGAATTTACCAAGTCTGATGTTTCCTGCAATGACCCATAAATCAACACACACAATAATACGGGTTAACAAATAATTCATGCAGTACATTATGTTATCAAAAGAGAATTACAATGAGTTATTACAAGAGTTAATTTATCATCTAAACCTATACAAAGGATCTAGACCTAACAAAAGTATTCACTTGATTAATTTTTTTCTGAATACAATGAGTTACAATCAACAGATAATAGGTGGGCTAACAAGCTAACCTCAAAACTATACAAGTGAGATGTATTTATACTAAGAAAGCTAAACACAAAGAATAACCACTTTACATCTATTCCTAGTTTAGGAAAACATATGTACATCATAAAATGTTGTCTCCAAAAGGTAGAACACCACAACCGCCAATATACTTCGGTACAGATAGTCTTGTCTAGTGTAACAATTGATCAGCAGCTTATCAAGTTGAGTGATGATAAGTAGTCAATCAGCACTTTATCACTTTCAATGTTGATTGGTAGTGGTTCAGTACTTGGCAAAATCTGACAGTTGATAGCTAGTGCTGAATCCTTGGGTTTTTGGTAACTTCATCCTTTTCGTGGATCAACAATAATGGTATTTAACCTTCTTGATGGTTGTGCAAGAAGAATATAAGGTTATAAAAATGAAACTGTATGGTTAAGCAGGAAGAATTGATCGAAGGTTAGCTACCAGCTTGATGATAATATTATACTTCATTTAGCACAGGTGAATAATAGGAGTATACCGGCTTCTTACAAGGAATGCACTTATAGTTTGTAACAAGTTTATGTATAATAAGGTACAACTTTTCATGCACAAGATACAAAACAATATGGAACTATAGCTTTAAATTATGTCTAGTTAGATTATGTTTGAACTTATGGATGTGCATACCCCAGAAAATTTACAATTTTGCCATGTTTCCTAATATACTATGTTCATGTTTTAGGTGATGATGGAGAGCTTGAGAATGGCAAGCAATAACATCATTTAGAGGTATGGTTAAATCATTTAGAGGTATGGATACTGACTGGGTCCAAGATGTGAATCTGAGTTGATGTGACTTAACTAGGATCGAATACGATGATTGAGTCAATGATTAAGTAGTGGAAATACTGAATCAAAGAACATTTAATGCTGAAAATACTAATAAATGCTTTGTATATTGATGTTGTCAAACAGTATACAAAGTGTGCTAGGGTTTTTAGCACAAAGTAAAACACTTGTGAATCACTTGTAATCACCAGATCGAAAAACTTGCAAAAGTAGTGTATACTATTCTATTTATAGGCTGATACAATGTCTGTACAAAATGACTAAACTACCTTGACAACTATACATTAGAATACTTGTCTAAGTACAAAAGATAATCAGCATTTGTTGTTGTTCATCCGTATTAACTAATTTGGATGTATTTTTCTTCATCAGGATTTCTTCTTTTGAGCTTCTGCATTAAGTATGTCACCGGCATTGATTAATGCGGATGAGCAAATACTTAAGCGCATTTTGTTCTTCATATCCGCATTAGTGAATGCGGATGAACAAATACTTAGCCGTATTTGTTCTACCTATCCGCATTAGTAAATTCGAATTAACAAATACTTGACCATATTTGTTTTTTGCTCATCCGCATTGACTAATGCGGATAGCCGACACTTCTCTTCATTATTTTGTTTTCTTCACCTGTATTACTTCTTAGACTTGTGGGAGATTCCAACTAGAACAACCTTCAACCACCTCTTAAATTGGCATGTATGATCCTTTTAGGGTCCAACAATACTCCCCCTAAGGATTATACAACCTATGTACTTCAAGGGTTTGAGGGTGGAGGAGGTTGTGAAGATTCTGGTAGTTCTTCAAGTGTAGGTGCTTGCCTTTCTTGGACTGTTGATGGAGCTGGTGCTAGTTCAGGTTCTGTAGACTGTTGAGGTTCTACCAGTGAAGGATCTAGTATAGCTTTGATCATGTTTGAGAAGTCTCTAGCCTTATTCATCTTGTCTCGGCTAAGAACATGAATCTTTATTTGGCTCATAGTGTGAACTGCCTCAATAGGCATCTATCTTAGAGATATGGGTTCCCACATAGATACATTGGAAAGCCTATCTCTGTGTTTCAACAGGGAACCATTAGCATCTACTTCCAGCTTCACTATGTTTCCCAGCTAGAGAGGAACTCTCTTCATTTTTATTTGTTCCTTCTTTTTATTGATTCTGTCATAGGCCATCTTCAAATCTTGATACATTTCAAAAAGAAATACATGTCATCTTCTCCAAGCTTGTTATCTAGATCTCTAAAGTGTCTTGTAAATATGCAGTGGATATAAGATTCATCTAACAATCTCACCTCATATCCACTAAACAGCCGTATGTCAGATCCTTCTTTTCCTCCCCATTTTCTTTCAATTACCAACTCATATGTCTTTTCATCATAGAATACATTTAAGATTTGTTGGACTTGTGGGTACCAGCAACCATCTTTCTTTAAAATGTTTTAGTTGGTTTTATATTCAACTCCAGAAATACCAACTCTTCAGTTCCTTTTATCTTCTTCTTCTTTTCAAGAGGATTAGTGAAGGATTTGTATTTCCTTTTGCATATAGCCTTTAGAGATTTGAAGTTTTTTGTCTTTTTGAACATTTTCAGTATATCTTCAAACTCATATCCTCTATACATAGCATGATGATTAATCAATTCTAGCTCAGCTAATTCTTTTAGATCATGAATCTGCAGGGAGTTCACCAGAGCAGTATACTCTGTATTGAACTAAACAAGCCCTGAGATCCTTTTCACCATAAACATGTTCCAATCACTGTCATACTTCAAGGCAATTATTTTAACATCTATCTTGCCTTCTGGAGTAGACACATCCTTAATCATCTCTGAAGTGGTTAACCCTTCATGCAGCTTCAATTAAGAGGGTTCAGTAAACCATTCAGGTTTTTGTGTAGCATGGGTGCTAAGACATCATGGTTTTTGGTAGTGAGTTGGACATCTTAAGCTGAAACTCTAGTTCTGGGTTTCCTCCCTACAACCTCTTCTTCAATAGTCTTTAATTTTCTTTCTTTTCTTTGACTATCTTGAGAATTACAGCTCTGAGGGAATTTGTCTTCATATTACCTAGTTTTCTTCTGGTGAATCCTTGAACAAATAGATAATCCTTCATTTCCCTATCTATCATGCTATAAGGATTAGGATATTGGGATTGAGGCACTTGAGACAATAGATACTGTATTGGAGTGAATATGGTTGGAGACCTGACTGTCTTTTTTTCATAATCAGTCACATAAGTAGGATCAAGGAGTTTATGCATCTTGTTAACTTCTTCAACTATTCCCTCATAAGTCATCCCAAAAACTTCATCAGCATCATAATCGTGGTTGATTAAATACATGGCTTTAAC
Source organism: Flaveria sonorensis (assembly GCA_025506505.1). NCBI lineage: Eukaryota > Viridiplantae > Streptophyta > Magnoliopsida > Asterales > Asteraceae > Flaveria > Flaveria sonorensis. The sequence continues at coordinate 14,754,380 of CM046435.1, read as the reverse complement.
CATAAGATCATTGATTTGTGCCTTCTCCACCATCTCTTCAACAAATGAATCAATATTTGCAGGACTATCCCCGAACAAAGGGTCATCAATCAAGCTTTCCAGGTATCCTCCTTCTATCTCTCCTTCTTCAAGGATAATCACCTTAGTCTTCTTCTTTAATTGTTCCTCAGCCTTCTCATGCTCATCTATGAATTAGGCAATAGCGACAAGGCTTCTTGGATCATCTTTTTGTTTCTTTGGAGCTGGATCCTCTTCTACCATAGGCAGTTTGCCTTTTGCCTTATTAGACAAATACTTCCTCTTTCTGGAGTATGTATGCATTCGAGGACCAGAAGAAGAGGGTACAGAGGCTTCAGCTTCCTGTTGCTTCTTTTCTTTCTCAAGCTTTTCAGCTTCTTCTTCCTCTTTAAGCTCTTCACACAGCCTCATTACGAGTTCCTTTTGTTCATCAGTCAATGAGATTGCAGGAACAAGCTGTAAGCTTAGCTCTTTTTCTAAAAGCACAGGGTTAGGAGGAATCACCACTATTCGTTCAATTGGATCTCTGAGATCTCTAACAAAGTCCCAGAAATCTTCATCAATAATGAACTCTCCAGAAGAATAGATTTCTAACTCTTCAATCATTTCTTTCATCTCAGACACTTTATCAAGACTTTCTTCATGAGTTTGATCAGAGTAAACAATCATGGCCATGCTTTCATCTTCCTCCCTAACTTCACTGTGTTGAGATTGCTGAATAGTTTCAGTATGTAACACCCAAAAAATTGTAGTAAAAGAAAAGAAAAAGAAAAGAAATGATAAGGGAGAAAAGGGAATTATTTCAAAGCAAGGGGTTAAAGGTGTACAAAGGTCAAACCTACCCATAATGGGTTCAAGCGGTGGTATGGGCACCCATACCCCTTCTCTCATGTATAAATTTCGGCTAGAGCGAGGAAAAAGAAGCTCTCAACCGATTTTAGTGAGAGAAAGTGGAAGAAATCTTCAGAAAGGTAAGATTTTAAGGTGTTGCTTCTCGGTTTCAGTTAGGTTTAAGCTTCTGAACCGATCTTTATGTGTTTTTATGTGTTTGGTTGCCTGTTTTCGTGTGTTTAGGTGCTAGAACTCTAGGTTGCTCTCAGGTTGGTGGTGTTTTACTTGAAAGCTGTTAGAGGTGAGTTCTAGATCCCCTCTTTTATATGTTTTCTACTTGTTTGGGGCTGATATGTATATCAAACTGTTGTTTTATAAAACATACTATGGTTTTCCATGAAAGTGCAATAGTTTATGAAGATGTATGTTTTAAATGATTTTTGTGATGTTGTGTGTGGTTGTTTGTGATGTTAAGCGTGTGACTGGTAGATCTATGCTAAGTATATGTTTAGAAGTGATGTTTGGGGCTAGAAACTACATAAGTTGAATCGCAGGTGTTGGACTTGGTGTCCGTGTGGACACTTGACCATGGATTAGGTGTCCGCTATAGACACTTAGGCAGCTGGACTATCCGTTGTGGACTTTGCATGTCCGCTGTGGACACTTTAGAGGATATATGTTGTCCGTTGTGGACTTTGTCCACTATGGACACTTAGAGGTTATTTGTTGTCCGCTGTGGACTTGGCTGTCTGCTGTGGACACTTAAGAATGTTTTAGTCATCCGTTGTGGGCACACTTAGTGTTTCATTCATGCACTGTGGACTTTGGTCGTCCGTTGTGGACTTTGGCCATGTGGGGGAATTCTTTTGAAGCCAAGGGGAATTCTGAAATCTTCCAAAGCCAAGGAAGAAATCTTACGAAGCTTAGGAAGAAATCTTCCGAAGCCAGGAAGAAATCTTCCGAAGACAAGGAAGAAATCTTCCAAAGCTTGGGAAGAAATCTTCCGAAGACAAGGAAGAAATCTTCCGAAGCTTGGGAAGAAATCTTCCGAAGCTAAGAAGAAATCTTCCAAAACCAAGGTGAAACCTTCCAAAGGTATCATGAAGTCTTCTGAAGCTTCATGGTTGTATCTAGTGACGCGTTAGGCATTGTGAACCCTTAGGCTTATTCTAAATTTTGGGAAATAGAATTAAGTGATAAGTACTAATGTTTTATAGGGGTCTATGCTTGTTGATGTTGTATGCTTGTGGGTTATTGTTATGTTGATTATGTCCTATATTATGTATTATGATGTGACTTTACCTGGTGTGATATGTGCTTATATACATAAAGTATTATTGTAATGAAAATGAAAGATAAAGATAATGAAAAATGGAACGTAATGAATGAATGAAAGTCTTGCAAGCAGATTAAAAGGGGTTCACAACTCATTGAGAAGTTGTTAACTCAACTGTGTGTTGTATGCGCACAGGGGGGTCAGTCTTCGTGATTGATCGAAACGTACGAAACGGGAACCTTGTCGCTTGACCCCAAGACTGTAATTGCTTCGTGCGCAAATGATGGGGCATAGCATATGGCAGGGTCAAGATAAAAGTGAAAGATAATAATGAAAGAAAGTACGAAAATGAACGATTATGAACGATGATGAAAGATAATAAATGATTATTATCAAGATGTATGTATGATGTATGATCACGAACGAAAGTAAAGTAAATGTTTTATCAAAGGTAAAGTATTTTATTATATAAACTAGAACTCACTCAGCGTCACTGACTTTTTATACGCATATCAGCTGGCAGGCAATTGTTGATGCTGAGGAGGTGCAGGAATGGATGCATAAGCTATTGGGGACGATTCGAGTCTGGCATCCACATCTTTTGGGAATGTTATTGAATTAAATACAATTTTTGAGATGTAAACGAATTGACATGATGTTTTGACATGGTTTTTAACTATTAATGAAAAGATATATTTCCGCTACAAAATGATGTGTTTTAAATGTTTTATGCTATGATTGACCAACTGTAAGCGTCCCGAGAACGGGGCCTTACACAGTAATTCTCTGTCTCTTTGATGGTGCTGAGTCATCATCATCATTACTGCTCCCACCAGAGACATTGTCATCTTCTTTTGATTCCTTTTCTTTTTCAGCCTCATCATCCTTATCTTTATCAGTATCATCATCACCCTTTTCATCCTTTTCTTTGGCCAATTCTTCTTTAATTTTAATCAACATCTCCAATTTAGAGACTCTTTTGGTTAGAGCTTCTATCTGTCTACGAAGATCAGCTATAGTATCAGTTTGGACATCAAGAAGATTCTCTTGTTCTTTCATGGCAATAGTTTGAATGGTTGTAGTGTCCATCAGTCCACTGTTTTCTTGTTTGGCTTGTTCTAGGGCTAGTTTAAGGCTATCAATCTCCTTTTCTTTTTCTTCTTTATCAGATTGAAATTTGGCTTTTAGTTCTTTCAATTCTTTCTCCTTCTCATCAAGTTCAAGAAGTCTATCTCTTATTATGCCAGACCTTCTATCCAAAAGTTTCTCCATTCTGGCTACCTTCAGTAATAACTCAGAGATCATTTCATCGTTAGCATCAGGACGGTTTACTTCAGATTCTACAAAGCTTTCAGAAGCACTGGCCTCTAATTGTACTTGTCTCTCAGGCCTTTAAACATCAGGATGATGATCCTCCACATCCGAAGATGATTCAGACCTATTTGATAAACTGGTAGATTCACCAGATTCAACAGATGCAGTAGCAGCTTTTGGTGATGAATGGATAGGAGATACATGATGAGAGTGGATAGGAGATAATGGTGGAGAATGAACAGGTGGTGCTCTGAAAGGAGAGGGAATATCAGCTTCTTAAACTGAAGGCACAGTGTGAAGATCACCACCTAAATCAACCTGTGGTGACACTTGCCTCTGTCCTTCCTCAGCTATATCAGCATACTCTTCAACAGTTTGTTGATCATGAGCAGCTAGTTATTCTTCTACATTCTTATGCACATCAGCAGGAACATCATCATGTGCTTGTTCCTCAACATTAGGAACAACTTCCTTAGCTTGAACTTCTTCAAGATTGATCTGTTGTAACATCTATGGAAGTAGAGGAAAGAAAGTCAACTATTGAAGTTTCTTGGATCTCTCTTCTTGATGTACTTGTAGGATTTGGCATTGTAGTGAGGAATATCCATCATAGGGCCTTCTGCTACAATATCAGGGAACACTTCATTGATGAAGCATTGGATGAACTGTGGATACATCAGGAACATATGTCTTCTTCCTTCCTGAATGTTGGAGATCAGGCCATTGAACACATAAGCAGACATGTTGAATTGTCTGTTAGTGCACAAGGTAGTCTTCACACCATCTACTTTAGTCACTTCAGCTGTTCCCCAAAATGATCTAATGAAGTTCTCATACATGATGGGTCTAACAGTGATGGCATGTGCCACTCTTATTGTGGAGATGAATCTGATCATGTCTTTTAAACCCTCAGATTCTGGCACATTTGGATCAAGGTATCCACTGACATTGTGGAGCTTGCTCCAAGTAAGGTTTGCCATAGATTCTGCAATAGAGACACATGTGTTAGTAATGTACTAATAATTATCAGATTATACAACTAAGAGCAGATTTGACTTTTCTCAGGTCAAAATTAATATATCAATGGTTACTGTTGTATAGGAATTTGACCTATCTTTGATTTTGTGATGAATAACCATTTTTGTAATGTTTTATGCATATTTTCAATCATCTTTACTTGTGTTAAACATCCTTTAACACTGAAACATAGAATTTGATTTCAACATTTTAGTTCTTGGTTCCCCTGTTCATCTTGGTTAACCTAGGTTTTGTAAATCGGCTGTTCTTTGTTATTCTTATTAACATTCGTTTCATTGAACTTGAAAATGTCATTGAAATTCATTGTTTATGGTTAATTTTTGAGTTTTCTAAACCTAGGGTACTATGTTTATCACTGGTTCGGTACTTGAAGTTCACAAATCCATTGAGAATCACCTTGTTCCGATACTACTTTGGCTAAGAATCAAAATAGAGATGAAATGGAGTTGGATGAGAAATCGACACACAAGGTTTTAGATGGTTTGAATGATTGATGAAGATCAGTGAGAAAATCGCTCGTCGCACTATCAGTTCACTCAAATTTGAAAAGTACTAAATGACTCTCACTAATGTGCTTAAATTGTCGATTTAATGTCTTTCTCAAACTTTGCAAGTGTATGAACAAATGCAGAAGTTTTAATTTTATATTGTAGCAAATGCAGATGTTTTTTACTTGAACGCATTTGTGTACTATGACAAATGCGGAAGCACAAAACTTGTCACCATTTGACCTTGTAACAAATGCGGAAGAACATTTGGACTTGTCCGCATTTACATCAGAACTTGCATTTTTGTTCCAACAAATGCGGATGAAAAATTTAGTCGTCCACATTTCTTGAACTTCTACCAAATTAGTTAATGCTGATGGATGTTAGTATTTCTATGATTTGCAATATCCACCCATATTAACTGAGGTTCAAACACTTATCATGACAGGAGAGTGTGAGCACATGATTTTATTTTTGATACAAATACACAACAATATTTTCCGCATTGATCATGTCAACCGCATTTGGTAAATGCGGATGAATAAATCTTAACGGAAGAACAAAATTTTATCCGCATAAGTTTTCATCCATGATACTTCAGACATTGTTGTATGCATTTGTTTGGAAACAAACGCAGATGACTTAACATGTCCGCATTAGTTTCACTTTGATTTTTCTTACACAAAACTAATACCCGCATTGGTTATATGCATGGGTTACCTTCACCCGCATTAACCAATACTCTTACCCGCATTAAAATTTAAACTTTTCAAAAATTAATGTTTTTGCTGTGGATAGTTTTGACTGTTTTTGCACTAATGCTTTGACTTTTATGAAGGTGAGTCTGTTGCTTTGACTTTTATGAACACGAGTCTATTGCTTTGACTTTTATGAAGTTTTGACAGTTGCATGGATTGTCAATTCTTGCTTGGATTGAATTGTACACCCAGTGTGATACAAATTTCCCATATTTGACTGATCTTGGACTTTTGTGCTTCCAAAATCCTGCATACACTAAGATACTATGGTATAGCTTCCACACCAACACAATCATTTTTCTAATTTTATATTTTTAAGAAAAGCAACAACTGTATAGAAATGATGAAAAATTTAATTACTCCCCCTAAATTTTATATCCATATAGGATAAAAACTTTAAATAGTTTAAAATTTTGAAGGGAAAATATTTTTGTAATTTTTGATTTTCTTATTTGTACATGAAGAGGAAGTATACCTTACTTGGGATCATATCAATCTTACATTTCACAAGTGCAAGCAATTGTTAGTAAAATAGGCATAATCATGATCATATTGATTGTAGGTATGTTTATCCTCTTAAACTCATGCTTGGTTAATATTTTAATGCTAGTGATCTTTATCATGTTTTGAGTGGATTAATTATTCACATGTACCTCACACTCAATTGCATGACAAGATCAACCACCTGCATGAAATGCATGGTAGACCTTTTTCATAACTTACATGACCATGTCATTTAACTTATGAAATCTCATTTGGTTTTAGGTAAGGGGGATCCACATTGGGATTCTTTTACTTTGATCTTTATAATTATTTGATCCGCATTAGGATTATTTTTGGCACTTCTCTTTGGAAGGTGATGCTCTCTGGGATTCTTTTGATTTTATTAATTCATCTGTTTTGGATGTGTTCCACATTAGGAATCTTTTTGGATCATGACATCAACACTTTGTGCTCGTTTCTCCAGGTATTTGCACAGCTAAACAGAAGAGAAACTAATATGGCTGAATGAGATTCATAAGGCATCATTACCTGGTGAGTTTAGGTTACTACAAACACACACTTGGATAAGCTAATACTTACTCATACATGAGATGATTGCTTCACAGTTGAATATGAGCTTTAGTTCATCACAACATGTATCTTCTTTTCCAAGATGAGCCTACCCATATATCAGATAAGTCATGTCAATCTTTCAAGATTTTGAAATAAGCACAATGAATGATATAACGATTGTAGTTATATCATTTCCCATATTTGAGTACAAAACATATTCTTCAACAAAAATAATTTTTTTTATTTTTATAATATTTGAATGTTTTTGCAAAATTTGTTGATTTTGATTTTTACTCAAGGTTAATCATGCCAATTGATTCGACTAAGAATTCAAACCGACTAGGGTCAAATGCCTTGGTGAACAAATCAGCTAATTGATTGTCCGTATGGACCTATATTAACTTGATTAACCCCGTTTCAGCACAGTCTCTCAAAAAGTGATATCTAATTTCAATGTGTTTGGTTTTAGAGTGCTAAACAGGATTGTTTGTTATGAATATGGCGGCTGTGTTATCAATGTGAATTGGAGTGTGCAAGAAGTTATAACCATAATCAAGTGGTTTTGAATCTAGAGAACTTGAGAGCAACAAGCTAATGCTGCTATGTACTCAGCTTCTGCTATTGAAGCGGACACGTTTGTCTACTTCTTGCACTACCAGGAGACCAGTCTGGGACCAAGAAATTGACAACCCCCAGAAATGGACTTCCGATTGAAGTTGCATCCCCCTAGTCACTATCTGTGTAGGCATAGAGGTTGAAATCCCCTTACTTTGGATACCATAATCCAAGTGCAGGCTTGCCTTTGAGATATCTGAATATCCTCTTTACAGCATTTACATGTGATTCCTTGGGATCTGCTTGATATCTCGCACAAACACATACACCAAACATTATTTCAGGTGTACTTGCTGCTAGATACATGACTGACCCAATCATTTATCGATAATGAGTCTGATCCACTGATTTGCCATCTGAGTCTGGACCAATCTTCATTTTTGTATCCACAGGAGTTCTGATTGACTGACAATCTGCAAAATGAAATTTCTTCAACATGGATTCCATGCATTTTGATTGATTGATGAAGATTCCATCTGTTATTTATTATACTTACAATCCTAAGAAGAATGTAAGCTCCCCCATAGCACTCATCTGGAATTTGAAGTGCATAAGGTCTTCAAAATCCTTGCAAAGTTGCTTGTTTGTTGATCCAATAATGATATCATCCACGTAGATCTGGACTAGCAGCATTTCATGTTCTTTTCTTTTTCTGAACAAAGTCTGATCAATCTTTCCTCTCTCATACCCGTGTGCAAAGGAAAGATGATAAAGTCTCGTACCACTTTCGTGGGGCTTGATGTAGGCCATACAAAGCTTTGTCAAGCTTGTACACCCTGTGAGGGAAATCCGGGTCCTTAAAGCCTGGTGGTTGACTCACATAGACTTCTTCAGAGATTTTTCCATAAAGAAATGCACACTTTACATCCATTTGATAAACAATGAATTTCATAAATGCAGAGTACGCAAGAAAAAGTCTTATGGCTTCTAATCTGGAAACCGGTGCAAACACCTCATTATAGTCTATTCCTTCTTCTTGGGTGTATCCTTATGCAACCAATTCCACTTTGTTTCTGATAACAATGCCCCTGTCATCAGTCTTGTTTCTGTATAATCATCTAGTACCGATAAGGTATTGTCCTTCGGGAAGGTCTACCAGCTGCCATACTTCTTGTTTCTTGAACTTGAGCAATTCTTTCTGCATTACCTCAATCCAGCTGTTGTCTTGAAGAGCCTCTTTTATATTCTTGGGTACTGTTTGACACAGAAAGCAAGAAAACAAACAGATGTTTGCAATACTTCACCCACTCATCTAAATCACCAATGATGCTTGACACTGGATGATTCTTATATATCCTGGTGGCTGGAATTGAGTCACCGGCAATTGATACATCAAGATTGGAGACATTCAGATCATCTTGGCGAGAGGCACCTTCAGGTTGTGATGTAGGAGAATTATGAAAGTAAGCAAATGCTTCACCAGCTTCCGTTTCAGCATCTGCAGCACTTTGAAGACTTTCATCATTTCCATTCCCTTCAGTTTCAACTGGCATAGTAGCTGGTTCTGGATTTCTAACTTCAGTAAACGGTTCTGTTGAAGGAGTGGGCATTGTACTAGTACCAGCCTCAGTTGAAACACTTTGATTTTGTACATCTTGTCTAACAGGATCTGCTTGTAATGGAACTTCTTCAAAATGATTAGCATAAGAAGGAGGAATCATTGGAAAGTCATCTCTTCTCTATACTATTCCAGAAGATCCAGCTGATTGTAGGTTACCTGCATTTGACAAGTGAAACTGATCAAAAGATCTTGTAAATGAGTAAATATCACACAACCAATCAGGACCATTAATTGACTTAGGAAAGGAGTGCTCTTTGAATTGAACATTTTTTGATTCATCAATAATGTTTAATCTAGGATTAAACACTCTGAAGGCCTTTGAGACAGAGGAATAACCTACAAAGAATCCCTCATCAGGCTTAGGAGCAAACTTTCCCAAATGATCTCGGGTGTTTAATATTGAGACAAGACAACCAAACAACTTGAAAAATCCAATGAATGGTTTTCTATGAAAAAAAAGTTCATAAGGTGTTTTGTTGTTTTCTTTAACAATCAAAGTTCAATTTTGCACAAAACACGATGTGTTGACTGCTTCAGCCCAAAAGGTAATTAGTAGCTTAGCATCTGCTAGCATTGTTCTTGTTGCTTCAATCAGTGTTTTATTTCTCCTTTCAGCTACCCTATTTTGTTAAGGAGTTCTGGCTGCATTGAATTGATGACCAATGCCTTTTTGTGTGCAAAATGAACTTATATTTTTCATTTTTAAACTCTGTCCCATTATCACTTCTGATTGATTTTATCTTTTGATCAAGTTGACTTTCTATTTTTGTGATAAATTTTTTTATTATTTGGGACGCTTCATTTTTATGAAGTAGGAAAAAGACCCATGTGAATCGTGAAAAGTCATCAATGATCACCAAACAATATTGTTTCTTGCTAACACTCATGACATGAGTTGGTCCAAAGAGATCCATATGAAGTAACTTCAATGAAATATTGATTGTGTTCACAAGCTTTGGCTTATGGGAAGATTTATGTTGTTTTCCTTTGAGACATGCAGAACAGTGGTCAATAAAATGAAATTCCTTTTGAGGTAAACCAATTACATGATTTCCTTTTACCAATCTGTTCATGTTTTTGAATTTTGTATGTCCTAAACGTCTATGCCAAAGTTGTGACTCATCAAATGATGCTTTAGAAAAAAGACATGTTTCTTCTATTGGCTGAGCAGAATTAAGGTTCAAGACAGGTATTATTCTTTCTTGGAGTCTTCAAGACAACCCATTCTTCAGGAATTTAAAATCCTAGTTTCAAAATATAGCAATGATTGTCTGTGAAATGAATGGAATATTTCTTGTCGCATATCCGAGACACACTGAGGAGATCGAAATTCAGTTGCTCGCAGTAGTTCACTTTGTCAAAGCTCAGCAGTCCATTTGTTTCAGATCCTTCCCCAGTAATTCTGCCACCTTGAGAGTTTTCCACCGAATGCTATAGTAGTTCCTTGTATATGCTTGAAGTCATGAAGGAGGGAACTATCTCCAGTCATGTGTCAGGAGCATCCATTATCCACATACCATAAGTTGTTGGACCTGTATGGATAACCCTACAAGCATAAAAGAAATAGTTAGAATGTGGAACCCAAGCCATGATGGTCTTGGGTTACCCGTTTCTATCCATTACTATAACCTTTTGATACTTGCCTCTAGGTTGTGATTTAGAGGTTGCTCCTTTGAAGAATTTCTGTGGAGTCCTTTTTGTTTTTATTTCATCAATTTCAATAGTTTTCTGAAGAGTAGTCAAATCTTTCATCCATGTTTCTATGTAGAAATTGGGCATATTTTTTATTTTCAGAAATCACTTTTGTTTTAATTTTTGGGTGAGAACCAAGTGATTGTTTCATATTATGATTGAGATTTCTTTTGACACTCTTTGACTGCCATTGATCATAAAAGTCATCATCAGAACTTGAAACCCATGTTTTTTTAATGTGTGATAGACTTCTATGATTGACCTTATCAGTTGAAATTGGTAAAATAGGCTTGTTTTTTGGGATTCTCAAGCCTCTCTGTTTAAAGAAACAATCAGATATATTGTGATTTGTCATATCACATATAGAACAATACTTGTTGAAATAGCAGTTTTTAGTAGAATGATTGTTCATGTCACAGATGGAGCAATATTGATTAAAATAACACTCATCTGTGCAGTGATTAGACATGTCACAAATGTCACAGCACATTTGTTTGTCTTTTGATTTTGATGTTGAGGCTTCATTTGATTTACCAAATTTTAGATTAGCCTTAGATTTTATGTTCAATGAAGAAGCAAATTCAGCATTCTTAGTTTCTATAGATTGTTTCACAATTCTACTTTGATTGGTCTTTTGAGACTGCTTTTGCTTCCTTTTTCCCTTGCTTAACTCTTTTCAAATTGATCTACATCCTTTTTATTGAAAATTTCAAAACCGAACCCCTGTTTTGACTTTGTTGAGGAGATTTGTTCAGTTTTTACTTTTGATTTATGAACCATGGGAGATTTTCCTTTGGACAATGGAGATGCTATTGAGTTGCTTTTGAATTTTAGTGAAACCCTTTCGGATTTGCTTGAATTTTTAGGAGATTTAATCTCACTATCAGATCTGCTTTCAGCAGAGGATTTCGCTAATACTTTAGCATTCTTCACCACCTTGAGATTTTCAGGGATGAATTTCACAAATGGCACAATGGCTTTGACTGGGCTGTTTGATTTCTTGACAACTACAGGTTTGTATGAGCACTCTTTGATTTTGATTGGGTGACCCAACTTGATTTTATCCTCATTAGTTTCAATATACATACTTGGTTTTTTTTTTGAGGATTGGTTATTTGAGAAACAACTATTTTAGTTTTAATAACTTTAAGTTCAGTTGAATCAGAATGAGTGAGTGCTTCAGGCATAACCGTATAGTTGTCATTGTATGGAGGTGGATAAGAATTGTATTCTATCCCAGTCATATCCTTTGGCTCTTTCTGTGAGTCAAGTAACTCTTGCAGCTTAGCAGAAGGGAATTGAAACTTTTCAAGTTTCACTTTTGTAGCTGATTGCTCAGCTTTGGATTTTGTTAACAATTCAGTTAACTTCTAATTCTCAGCTGCTAGAGTGTACTTTTCACCTTGGAGTTTTTTTAATATTAGAAAGAAGTGATTTGATTTTAATTTCAAAACTTTTCTTCTCATGTTTCGACATTTCAGATTTGACCTTTTCTCCTTTGGTTTTAAGAGCCAACTTGTGATTATGTTCTCGGTATCCCTGTACTTCTTGAATGCATTTATTAGTACAGAGATTAGATTTTACCTCAATTGGCATTGGAGTTAGACCATCATTGATGTGAGCCATGAGAGCATGATTCTGAAATTGAGGCTTGACTTCCTCTGCATATAGACTCCAGTCACAAACTCCATCTTGTCTGATGACAAATGCATTAGAGGTTTGTTGGTTGCTTCCATGAGCTTGATGAGTCAGTTGGGGATGATTTTAATGCTGATGTTGATGTTGATTGCTTGATTAAAAGCTTGAATTGGGTTGAGATGATGGCTGACCATGTGAAGTTCTTTGGTAATTGTTGTTGCTTCTTCTGGGAGCATTGCATTCCCTAGAGAAATGGCCAGTCATACCATAATTAAAATACTTTACTTTGGATTTGTCATATCCAAGTTTTGTGTTTTCATTCAGACTCAGCTTCTTCCCTTTTCGGAAGAATTTCTGGGCTGTCATTGCTATCATGGCTATCTGCCATTGCAAGTCCATTTCTTCAACATCATCTGGATCCATTTCTTCCAGATCTTTTGGAATCAGATGTACTGAAGTAAGTCTTCCTCCCAAATATGCCTTAAAACTAGCAACAAAGGCATTGTAAGTTGCTTTTTGCTCTTCAGATGTTTAATCACTAGGCATGCATGTGGGTGTTAAAGTATATGGAGTTGAAGATGATGGTTTGTTTTGTTGTGAAGCCGCAATGAATCCAGTAGTTCTGGTTTGATCTCTGGAAGATAGAAAATCATCTTCCTTTGTTACAAAGGTATTTACAACAGAATGAATTTCAAAGGGAAACTTGTATGCCTTAATGACTTGGGGTCCACTAAGATTTCTGCTTCTCTCATCCAACTCAAGAGCTTTAATCTTAGCAATCATGATGTCTAAGCTTGTGCTCTCCAAGTCAAGAGTGTTCTTTAGTATTATGACATTCTACTTCCAGCTTTTAGGTAGACTGTGTAGCATCTTCTTGTTCATTTACTTCTCTTTGTATGTAACCCCCATGATTTCCAAATCATTCACTAATTGTACAAAATGATGTAGCTGCTTGGAGATTGATTCACCGTTGATATGATGGAAGGTTTCATATTGGTTCACCAGTTTGTCTTTGTTTATCTCTGTCACCTCACTGCTTCCTTCACACATGATTTGCAGTGCATCCTAGACACCTTTGGCTATTCCATACTTTTCTAGTCTTTTGAGAACATCCATTTTCAAAGCCTGAGTCAGAAGGGAGTTGGCTTTGAGATCTTCTTGATTTTCTCATATTCATCATCATCAAGGTTTAGACTAGGATCCTAAATGGGAATTCTGACAGTTTTATACTGAGCAGCTTGATCAGCATTGAGAGAAACAGGATTGTAGGGTCCTTTGCAGATTGATATCCAGTAGTCGGGATCCACATCTGTAATGTAATTTCTAAACCTTATTTTCCACTGCTTAAACTCAGATTTGTGTTTAAGCATTGGAGGTTTAGATGCAGGACCAAGTTCAGAAAAGTTAAAAGAATCCATTATAATAAACTTGATTTTAGATGGTTTGAGTATTGATTAAGTCGATTTTTATGTCAACAATGTTCAATCAGTCCAATGTCAAGTTTTTATTGTCTTAATACGGTGAACAGTAGCAACGGTAAGAGACAATGCGGTGAACAGTGGATAATATTTGATGAACAGTTCTCGACAACTGTATGATTGAATCTTCTATTGATTTTAGGTTAATATTTTTGATTATGAGTGGTTTTGTCTGATTTTTGTTTGAGAATCAACACTCAAGCAGTGTTCTTAAGTTTGACGGATAGAAGAACGTCGATGGTTGATGAAGGTTCACGTATTTTCAGTATGAATGCTTATTGGAAGTATAAAACTTACTAATAAACAACTCAATCACCAGTTCAATCAATTTTCGTTCAAGATCTGCACTGATTTTGAGACGAATTCAAGAGCCAAGGCTCTATACCAATTGACTGGGTCCAAGATGTGAATCTGAGTTGATGTGACTCAACTAGGATCGATTATGATGATTGAGTCAATGATTAAGTAGCGGAAATACTAAATCAAAGAACATTTAATGCTGAAAATACTAATAAATGCTTTGTATATTGATGTTGTCAAACAGTATACAACGTGTGCTAGGGTTTTTAGCACAAAGCAAAACACTTGTGAATCTCTTGTAATCACCAGATCAAAAAAATTGCAAAAGTAGTGTATACTATTCTATTTATAGGCTGAGACAATGCCTGTACAAAATGACTAAACTACCCTGACAACTATACATCAGAATACTAGTCTAAGTACAAAAGATAATCAGCATTTGTTGTTGTTCATCCGCATTAACTAATAAGGATGTATTTGTCTTCATCAGCATTTCTTCTTTTGATCTTCCTCATTAAGTATGTCACCAGCATTGATTAATGCGGATGAACAAATACTTAAGCGCATTTGGTTCTTCACATCCGCATTAGTGAATGCGGATGAACAAATACTTAGCCGTATTTGTTCTACCTATCCGCATTAGTAAATGTGGATGAACAAATACTTGACCGTATTTGTTCTTTGCTCATCCGCATTGACTAATGCGGATAGCCGACACATGTCTTCATTCTTCTATTTTCTTCACCCGCATTACTTCTTGGACTTGTAGGAGATTTCAACCAGAACAACCTTCAACCACTTTTTGAATTGACATGTATGATCCTTTCAGGGTCCAACATGTAAGAACCCGTTCCCGGGAACCCCACAGTTGGTCATTCAAAGCCTCATTCATTATTAAAAACACCTTAAATCACATTATTATAGGAAAACAATCGCAGCAGAATAACTTAACCAAAAACCATTTCTTGCATTAATGATTACTTTTGCCAAATAATACATCATTGTTAAGAGTTACAAAAGAATATTTAGTTGCATTACAAGACAAAAATATCATAATTGCATAAATGGATGCCAGTCTCAATTCACCAAGTAGCTTCAGCCCCGTGCCATCCTCAGCAACATCCTTACCTGCCAACTGATATGCATTTAAAAAGCCAGCGTTGCTGAGTGAGTCCTAGTTTAGTAAAATAGAAAATACACTTTTATAAACTTCATTTGGTGATCATTCATTAATATACATAATCAATCATTAAGAGATTCATTATCTTTCTTTATCTTTCTCTTTCATTAACTAGGATTGCACAAAGCAAGAGCCTCCATTGTTGGTTGGCAACAGATGCCGAACCCCTGTAGGCAAACATTTATCATGGTAGTTAACCCATAGACAGTTGACCCACACTGCTAGGCATAAAGCCTGCTCATGAATAGGGGTCCCATTCATCATACATTGGTCAATCACAAGGATTATACCCCAGATGTGCATCCTCATGGGCTATACAGCCGCACATCAGTTGAGCTAACGACAACAAGGTTGTGTACCTCCATTCATTATGCTTTCAAGGCTTTTCATTCATCATAAGGGCCCAGGGGTAACATTCATTGGGTTACACTGTCTCTTTTTATTTATTTGTCACCACTTGGTTAGGAATAATAATTTGAAAATATTCATTGTTTTTAATAACCACATACCATGAAACATAATAAATATCATCCATAACCGCAGGCCATAAGAAGAGAAATAAACATAAGAAACATTAAACAAGCATAATCTTTCCTTAATCACCAATACTTAACATTAGTTTCTATTCCCAAAATTTCAGAATAATTCTAAGTCCCCAAAGAAATGTGGATGAACAAATGCGGATGAACGTCTTAAGAAAATATCCTAAGTTTCCAAAGAAATTCAGGTAGAAAAAATGCGGATGAAGACTTAGTATATGCGGATGAACACTTGGAAAATGCGGATGAACACCCAGCAAATGTGGATGAAGACTTAGCATATGCAGATGAACACTTGGCAAATGCAGTTGAACACTTAGCAAATGCGGATGAAGACTTAGCAAATGCGTATGACGAGTTAGCAAATGCGGATGAACAAATGTTAAATACGTATGAACACAAAACTAACTTGCAATGCAACTTATGCCATTACCAGTTCCCAATTATCATTCTAACATGAACAAGGCTTAGATCTATCCATCTAACACTTAGAACATCATAACATTAAACGATCATCAAGAGAATCACATAACATAACTATACCATCATAATGATCCGTACCATACATGAAAAACCATAACTTGTTTCGAAAACACCAGTTAAATATACATACCAGCCCTAAATAAGCAGAAACCATTTAAAAAAGGGGATCTAGAACTCACCTCTATTGCTTTCAAGTAAAACTCCTCCAAACCCGAGAGCAACCTGGAGTTCTAACACCTAAACACACCAAAACACACAACCAAACACATAGAAACACTTTAGAATCGGTCCAGAAGCTGCAAACTCAACTGAAACCAAGAAGAACACCATAGAATCTTACCTTTGAAGACTTTCTCTCACTAAAACCAGGTGAAACTTCTGCTTGTTGCTTCAGCCGAGACTTTCTTGCATGAGAGAGAAAAGCATGGGCGGCCTTAACACTTTTTTGAACCCATTATGGGCAAGTTTGGCCCTTGCCCACTTTTAACCCCAGTGGCACGATCATATCTTCATCGGCTAAGCACTTTCTTAGGTGAGATACATGGAATATCGGATGAATCCCACTTAACTCATCTGGTAACTCCAGTCGATAGGCCACCTCTCCCACTCTGATAATGATTCGGAAGGGCCCTATGTACCTCGGACTTAACTTTCCCCGCTTTCTAAACTGGATGATCCCTTTCCAAGGCGAGACCTTCAGCATGACTTTATCACCCACATTGAATTCAATCGGTCTACGTCTCTTTTCGGCATACGACTTCTGTCTATCTTTTTCCACCTTCATAAAGGCCTTAATGTTTTCCAACTTTTCGGTCGTAGCCTTGATCACCTCAATGCTCCTTATCTCCTTCTGCCCGATGTCACCCCAACATACAGGCATCCTACACTTCCTACCATATAGCATCTCATATGGAGGCATACCAATGGTGGCATGATAACTGTTGTTATATGAGAATTTGGCTAACGGTAAGTGTTCGTCCCAACTTCCTTCGAAATCAAGGATGTATGCTCGTAGCATATCCTCCAGCGTCTAAATTGTCCTCTCCGACTGACCGTCTGTCTGAGGATGGTAATCCGTACTGATATGTAGCCTCATCCCCATCGCAACATGAAATCTTTTCCAAAATTTAGATGTGAACCGAGTGTCACGGTCAGACACGATGTACACCGGTACACCATGACGAGTCACTATCTCTTTGATGAACAGATCCGCCAACCTCTCGGATGAATACATCTCGTGGATTGGTAGAAAGTGAGCACTCTTCGTCAGACGATCAACTATCACCCATATGGCATCGTATCCCCTTGCCGTACGCGGTAACTTTGTAATGAAGTGCATGGTGATGTGCTCCCATTTCCACTCGGGTATATCCAAGGGTTGGATCTTCCAGTATGGCCTCTGGTGCTCCGCCTTCACTTGTAAACACATAAGGCACTTACTCACATACCCCGCCACATCGCGCTTCATTCCCGGCCACCAGTAATCTTTCTTTATATCATGATACATCTTTGTAGCACCGGGATGAATTGAGTATGGAGTCTTGTGAGCCTCATCCATGATCTTCTCACGCAGACCCCCATAACGAGGAATCCACATCCGCCCCGATCGAGTACGGACACCAAGAGTGTTCTCCCCTAACTCGGCGACTAGACCTTTTATCCTTTCGGAGTTAATCAAATCTTCTTTCAGCGCTTCACCCTGAAATTCCTTAATCTGCTTCATCACATCGAAGGTCATAACCAATTGATAGGCTTTCACCCGAATTGGCTAGGGTTTCTCCTTTTGGCTAAGGGCATCCGCCACCATGTTGACCTTGCCCAGATGGTAATGGATCTCATAATCATAGCCTTTGATCAACTCTAACCACCTCCTCTGCCTCATGTTGAGATCCTTCTGCTCGAAGAATTACTTCAAACTTTTATGATTAGTGAAGATGGTGCACTTCGTCCCGTACAGGTAGTGCCTCCAAATCTTCAATGCAAAGACCACAACCGCCAACTCCAAGTCATGAGTAGGGTAGTTAGCCTCAGGATCTTCAACTGTCATGACGCATAGGCTATAACCCTTCCCCATTGCATCAGCACACAACCCAATCCTGAATAAGAAGCATCTAAATAGACCACCAAGTCTTCATTTCGTTCAGGTAATGTCAAGACAGGAGCTTGAGTCAATGTTGTCTTTAACTGTTCGAAAGCATTCTCCTGCACTTGACCCCATACGAACTTCACATCCTTATGGGTCAATTTGGTTAATGGTGAATCTATCTTGGACAAGTCTTGGATGAACCTTCTATAGTAGCCCGTCAAACCCATGAAACTGCGGATCTCGGATGGCGTCTTCGAAGTCTTCCATTGCATAACCGCCTCCACCTTTGCTGGGTCCACCATAATCCCTTCAGAATTAACCACATGACCGAAAAACTGAACTTCCCGCAACCAGAACGCTCATTTGGAGAACTTAGCATACAGTTTCTCTCTTCTAAGCGTCTCTAATACCTCGCGAATATGACCAGCATGCTCTTCTTCACTCTTCGAATAAATCAGGATATCATCGATAAACATAATCACTGATTTATCCAACATCGGCCGACACACCCGATTCATCAAATCCATAAAAGCAGCTGGCGCGTTGGTTAAAGCGAAAGACATAACGAGGAATTCGTAATGCCCGTATCGTGTTCGAAACACGGTCTTGGGGATATCCTGCTCTTTAACTTTTAGTTGATGATAACCAGATTGGAGGTCTATTCTTGAGAACCAGCTGGTGCCTTGGAGCTGATCAAACAAGTCATCAATCCTTGGTAGTGGGTACCTGTTCTTCACCGTCAACTTGTTCAACTCACGGTAGTCGATGCACATCCTCATGCTACCGTCCTTCTTCTTTACAAGCAAGACTGGAGCACCCCAGGGAGAGATACTCGGTCGGATGAACCCTTTATCTGACAACTCTTGCAACTGGGTCATCAATTCCCTCATCTCAGAGGGAGCGAGAAGATAAGGCGACTTTGCAACAGGTTGGGCACCAGGTATCAGGTCAATCTGGAACTCGATCTCGCGGTCAGGTGGTACCTCGGGTAGGTATTCGGGAAACACATCAGGGAAATCGCATACCACTGGCACGCCTGACAGCTGAGGCACGATAGCATCCACATCCTTCACATAGGCCAAGTAAGCACCACACCCGGTCTCATAAACTTCTCTGTTGTGATCATCGAGATTACTCGCGGTGTAATGCACTCCTTATCTCCATGTATCGTAACCAAACTGCCATCGGGCGCAGTCAGACAAATCGTCTTCTTTCGGCACATGATGTTCTCTTCGTAGGCCGCCAACCAATCCATCCCTAACACCACATCAAAACCTCCTAGGTCTATCACATATATTCTAGCAGGAAACTTACGACCGTCCAACTCTACGAGGCAAACGTCTATCACATCAGTCACTTTGGTAGACTTTCCTATCGCTGTCTCTACATAGAAGGGCACGTCTATCTTCTTATTCCTACAATGCATTTCATGACAAAAGGTAGCAGATACAAAACTTCTACTAGCACCCGAATCGAAGAGCACGAAAGCATACAATTGGTTTACCAAAAACATACCTGAAACTACTTCAGGGTCCACTCTGGCTTCTTCCTGGGTCATGTTGAATGCCCTTGCCTTGGCTTTGGTGCTCTCACTCCTCCCTTTCTCACCCATAGTCTGGGTCCCTGAGCTCCCTGCTCCACCCTTTTTGCAATCTCGGCCCGAGTGGCCTACCTCCCCACATTGATAACATCGCGGTACCATGCACTTTTTAGCAGAGTGGCCTTCGCCTTCACACTTAAAACACCGGTTTATCCCCATTCTACACTCACCCATGTGAATCTTCCCACACTTCTTACATTCCCTCCTATTGTTCCCTTTACTCAATCCTGGGCGGCGATCGTCAATCCTCATCTTCTTTTCTCCGACCCCATAGTTGTCACCCCTGAATCTCATCCTATTACCGTTCTTGTTCCAACTCTTCTCAACCTTCCTCTGTATTGGCATCGGATCCCTCTCATCATACAACCTCTTGGCCAAGTCTACTGCAGACCTAAAAGTACTCAGTCTAGCAGCTATCATGTTCCTCCTGATATCCACGGGCAGACCCTGCATGTACCTCTTGATCTTCTTGGACTCTGGGGTTACTACATCTGGCACAAGTCTTGCAAGCACATTGAACTTAGAGGCATACTCTTGATGAGTCATATTTCCAGCCTCCAAATGCAAGAACTCCTTTTTAATTTTGTCCAACTCCTGATGTGGACAATACTCCTCCAGTACCAGTCCCTTCAAATCTGACCACCTCATCCTTGCAACAGACCATTTCCCCTCGGCTTAGACAATGTTGTCCCACCAGCATAATGCCGAGTCAACGAAAGAATGGGAGGAAAACTTCACCTTTTGATCCTCCCAACACTCACTGATGTCTAGAACCGCCTCCATCTCTCGAACCCAACGATGAGCAGCAGTAGTATTGTCGTTACCATCAAAGGTTGGGGGTTTGCACCTCTGGAACGCCCCATAGGTTCACCCCTTAGCGGTCTCCTTCTCTCCCTTGATATCATCATCATGAATTACCACCTTGGGACTAGATGGCTCTTCATAAGCTTTCTCCTTCTCCCCGGCATCTTTGGTCTTTTAACCATCCTTTACAGCCCTCAACACCCTGTCACCACTAAAGATAACACGTTTTGCATGACATTGTAGACTTCGTCAACGATAGCTTCCTTTACCGTAGACTTGAGGGTGGCTGATCCTTCACCCTAAAGTGGCTATGAAGATCCATGTCCTCATGAGTCGTCTCAGGAGCCTTAACCTTGCTTCGGGTGACACATGGTCCAGTAGTATGCCCACCATAAGCATCGCCTCGGGTTGCCTTCCCAGATTTCCTACCAGCCATAAGATCTACCCGCTATAAGATTCAAACAGTAACAAGGTCATTCAAGGCAATAGCTCAGATTATGTCAAGTATAGTAAGTCCCTAATTACAGTGGCCAGTTATGATTAGTCACTCACTTTACTCTTCATCCCCCAAGCCTTCCCTATCCAGACTACATCAGCGTCCAAATCTACTAAGCACATAAATCAAATAGCACACGCACGTAGTACCGGTTAACTTTATGAAAAATTACCTGATGGCACGTAGCTACTTGGGCTGGCATCCCTTCATTAGGTCCCATTTTCAGTTTAAGTTTAGGTTTTGTAAAAGAATTTACCCAATTCTCTTAAACTTTATCTCTGATACCAACTTGTAAGACCCCGTTCCCGGGAACCCTACAGTTGGTCATTCATAGCCTCATTCATTATTAAAAACAGCTTAAATCTCATTATTATAGGAAAACAATCACAGCGGAATAACTTAACCAAAAACCATTTCTTGCATTAATGATCACTTTTCCCAAATAATACATCCTTGCTAAGAGTTACAAAAGAATATTTAGTTGCATTACAAGACAAAAATATCATAATTGCATAAATGGATGTCAGTCTCAATTCAACAAGTAGCTTCAGCCCCGTGCCATCCTCAGCAAAATCCTTACCTGCCAACTGGTATGCATATAAAAAGTCAACGTTGCTGAGTGAGTCCTAGTTTAATAAAATAAAAAATACACATTTATAAACTTCATTTGGTGATCATTCATCAATATACATAATCAACCATTAAGAGATCCATTATCTTTCTTTCTTTATCTTTCTCTTTCATTAACTAGGATTGCACAAAGCAAGAGCCTACATTATTGGTTGGCAACAGATGCCGAACCCCTATCGGCAAACGTTTATCATGGTAGCTAACCAATCGACAGTTGACCCACACTGCTAGGCACAAAGCCTATTCATGAATACGGGTCCCATTCATCATACATTGGTCAATCACAAGGATTAGACCCCAGATGTGCATCCTCATGGACTATACAGCCGCACATCAGTTGAGCTAACGACAACAAGGTCGTGCACCTCCATTCATTGTGCTTGCAAGGCTTTTCATTCATCATAAGGGCCCAGGGGTAACATTCATTAGGTTACACTATCTTTTTTTATTTCTTTGTCTCCACTTGGTTAGGAATACTACTTTGAAAATATTCATTGTTTTTAATAACCACATACCATGAAACATAATGAATATCATTTATAACCTCAGGCCATAAGAAGAGAAATAAACATACGAAATATTAAACAAGTATAATCTTTCCTTAATCACCAATACTTAACACTTAGTTTCTATTCCCAAAATTTCAGAATAATTCTAAGTCCCCAAAGAAATGCGGATGAACGTCTTAAGAAAATATCCTAAGTGTCCAAATAAATGCAGGTAGAACAAATGCTGATGAGCATAAACAAATGCGGATGAAGACTTAGTATATGCGGATGAACACTTGGCAAATGCAGATGAACACTTAGAAAATACGGATGAAGACTTAGTATATGCGGATGAACACTTGACAAATATGGATGAACACTTAGCAAATGCGGATGAAGACTTAGCAAATGCGTATGAAGAGTTAGCAAATGCGGATGAACAAAAGACTTAACTGTTAAATGCGGATGAACACAAAACTAACCTGCAATGCAACTTATGCCATTACCAGTTCCCAATCATCATTCTAACATGAACACGGCTTAGATCTCTCCGTCTACCACTTAGAACATCATAAACATTAAACGATCATCAAGAGAATCACATAACATAACTATACCATCATAATCGTCCGTACCATACATGAAAAATCATAACTTGTTTCGAAAACACCAGTTAAATATGCATACCAGCCCCAAATAAGCAGAAAACATTTAAAAGAGAGGATCTAAAACTCACCTCTGCTGCTTTCGAGTAAAACTCCTCCAAACCTGAGAGCAACCTGGAGTTCTAACACCTAAACACACCAAAACACACAACCAAACACATAGAAACACTTAAGAATCAGTCCAGAAGCTGCAAACTCAATTGAAACCGAGAAGAACACCATAGAATCTTACCTTTGAACACTTTCTCTCACTGAAACCGGGTGAAACTTCTGCTTCTTGCTTCAGCCGAGACTTTCTTGCATGAGAGAGAGAAGCATGGGCGGCCTTAACACCTTTTTGAACCCATTATGGGCAAGTTTGGCCTTTGCCCGCTTTTAACCCTTTGTTTTACAATAATTGTCTTTTTCTCCCTTGCTTTCTTTTCTTTTCTTCATGCTGAAATTTTCCGGGTGTTACACAACAGTTACTAATGTAAAATACAAAGGAAAGATACTATATTGGAGTGTAAAATTTGTGCCTAAATTACCTTTTATTTCTTTGTAATACTTGTACTTTTTATAAACTATACGAAATGATTTCAAACACATTACCTAATACCAAAAGGCTGGACTAGCTTCAGAAATTATCATTAAATAACTGCATTTGTTACAATTGTGTTAATGTTCATGTGCTCAATTAACGTGGATATTAAGATTAATATCATGTGCTATGCAGGAGGCAAAACATATCAATAAATTGGTGAAGTCAAGAGTCTTTTGGATACCTGGACTTGGGAAGGCTAGCATGAAGGTTGGGTACATAATATTAACATCATTCAACCAAAATGCTTTTGGTATAGTGACCACATACTTAAACTGCTTTATGATCTTTTAATTATATTCCTTATCTAAATCAATGCAGGTAATTTTTGGGCATTAACATGTGTGCTTTTGGACATCATGTGGTCATTTAACCCTACATACTTGAACTGATAAAGAGTCATCATAAAATGAGTATTATTTTTATAGGTCATAATAAAACATTAATATCTAGTACCAATCCATTTGAACATAAGTGTTTGAAGTCTTTTGTTGCATCATATGTTTGGGATTTTGGGTATGATTGACAACCCTACATCATCTTCTAAATTAATGAAGAATACATGGTCGGTCTTAAGATTTAACCAGCTATGACCCATCCAACATTGCAGACGTTACAGCTTTGTACCGCAAATGCATATTTAGATTTTTTAAATTATATGTTTGATGCATCTGTAATATGGGAAACCCCAAATTGTATTGTTTTTTAGAGGATGAAGTAAGTAATACTCTTATTTGTTGAAGGATTTGATAACCAGGCTTGTTTTTCATTTGGTTTTGTAGCAATGGATGATTTATCCCACGAACTTTTACTCTCTTAGTTGTTGTAAGTCAGAAAAAATGAAGTTTAGATAAAGTGAGCTTCATGTGCTTTTTGTACTATATAATTAGGGTAAATTTTTATATAAATATCGAGTTTGCCCCCGCCTCGTTAAAAAATTAATTTCGCCTCCGTACGAAAGTGTTCAAGATCCGCCACGGCTTGATTCATCAATCAAACTCCTACGTTTTTAGCGTATCATGAATGCCTTTTCAATATGCCATATATTCTTGATGTAGCATAAACAACTAAACCGTTAGAACTCAAGTTGCCATAATACGGCCTATCACTTGAGTATGCCCATACATTCCAACAAATCTTTTGAATAAAGTGGACGATCACTGAATATCTAAAACAATAGATTATTCCTCTTTCATATACACACCAATTACGTATAAACACAAATTACGGTTTTCAAAACATGACCAGAAGGCCCTCTGGAACACGTATGTTACAATTCTAGTTAGAAAATATATATATATATATATATATATATATATATATATATATATATATATATATATATATATATATATATATATATATATATATATATATATATATAATTTTTTTCTCCTCTATCTTTACTTTCACGTACATATTATCCCAGAGGTAAAGATTTTTCACCGCAAAATAATCTCTCAGACCCTGTTTGATTGCACTGACCCACCCCCTGATCGTTGACTGATCAGCCGGTCATCGTGCTTGATGTGCACAATTTTACGTACATATTATCCCAGAGATAAAAATTTTTCACGTCTTACATCTTTACAAATAGATATGATACGAAAGGATTAATTAGTCACAATTTCAATTTCATTATCCGGAGGACCCTAATCATATATATGAATCTTTTTGTACAATTCAAATAAATTAAATGAATTTGTGGGGATGGAGAAGGGACAGATGGCATGTGGAGGAAGCAAGAGATTGACGTATTCATGCTCCAATGGAATTATGCATCATGTTGCCGCATAATCACACGTGCCTTTTCTCTGCCATCCCACGTGGAGCCCCACTCTCCATCAATTAATTGTGGAACAATCTAGTAGTTGTAAGGCCCGGATCCTGTGCGGTGATCCCCAGGTGAACCCCTCCTCCTCCCCACATCTCCCACTTATATACGTCACCTCCGCCATTGAATCCCAATTTCATCGTATTTTTCAAGGAAGGGGATACGCAGAAACACAAGAAACAAAAAAAGAAAGAAAGAGAGAAATACCCATCAAAATCACATCATCATCACTAACAAACAACAATCAATTTCAATCTCATCTTCAAATCGCAAATTTCTTTATTAAAACTACAAGTTGGTGTGCTTCAATTTCAAGTTATTCGATCTTCAGGTCTTTTGTTTTTGTTTCCCATCTTCCTTCCTTGTTGTATGATCTCTCTGGGAACAAACCAATTTCCCATCAATCCGTTGGTGAAATCAAACCCCAATTCTCAATCATCATCATCGCGTGTTTTTTACCCAAACAAAAGGGCTTCGATTATCGCTAATCCAATTACGATTTCAATTTCAATGGCGAAAGGTGAGACCGCAGGGGAAATCATGCTAACATCAGGTGCCAGTGGGCGTGTAACGGCCCTCCTCTCAATGCATGTTCTGAAGAGCTTCTTGATGCTCGTGAACGCATTTTTTCTGTTGTTATTGATTCCGTTTCGGGGACGGAGGTCTTTGCCGGAGAAGGGTGGGAAGGAGGAGAAACATGAGGTAAATAATAATAACAATAGTAACAGTAATAGTCGGAAAGGGGGCGTGGTGAGAGTCCCCTCGACGATTGTCCCGTGGAAGAGCAGCGTATCGTCAGCGGTAGCGGTGGCGGTGGACCACGATGTAGCGGTCCGACGGGCGCTTGCGATTCGGAGAGTGACGGACGGTGGTCGGGATTATTCGCTTTTTGTGACACCTAGAGGCGAGACCATGTTCACCCAATCATGGACCCCCGTCTCATCGGTGAAAACGAGGTGAGTGGGTCGGTTTTATTATATTATTATTATTATTATTATTATTTTTAGTGTTATTGTTTTGTACTTCGTTTGTTCTGCTGACGATGTTGTTGTTTAATTCCTTTAATTTGATGATACCTTCAACAGTTTATGGGGATTTATTAATAATAAATTTTGATAATCGATGCGCTTATTTTTTCTTTCTTAAAGCTAAGGTCATTGATTGTGTGCTGTTTTCGGTTGCTGGGCCCGGCTTTTAATAAAGGGTAGCCTTTATTGATTTTCTTTTTATAAAATTTGTTTTCTCGAATATTCCATCCGAGGATATTATATATTACTTTATGTCTGGTTTTGGTTAATAGAATCAACGATAAGGTGACGAATTTTAACTCAAACTACAATAATATCGACCAGTAGTAGTTAAATTCGATGAGCATCAAATTTGCTTTTTCAAATGTAAATGAAATAAAGGATATTATCCGAATCTTGAATTCAATTAGTTACTTTCAATGTGTTTTTGGACATTACCTTTTGTAATTTTACAAAAGGAGAATAACAAGCATAAAAATGAAGTCCTATGTTTATACAAGGTATATAATATTTGCCAAGGATAAAACTGCGTATTATTGACTGGAAATGTGTTTTGTTAGAACTTGCAATAAATAATCCAAGTGTCAAATACGAGTAAAAAAGTTGTACTATATCGACAATAATGTACTTTTAGGTAGTTGGTTCGTTTAACTGCATAAAAACATCTACATGTGTTATAATTTTAACTAGTAAAATGATGGTGTTAGATTAACAGCTAATTTTGTTTTCTTTGTTATTTGCAGCGCGTTGGTCGTAATTTTGCATGGACTCAATGAACACAGGTACTTCTTTTGAACCTTCTTGTAAAAGAAAATTTTAACTGGATCATTTCGTTAAACAATTCATGTTAACAGTGGCAGGTATGATGAATTTGCAAAGCAGCTGAATGCACATGGATATAAAGTGTACGGAATGGATTGGGTTGGTAAGTTGGAAGCTTTTCCATCTTTTTAATGGATATATATATGTTGCCTCTGATGCGTATCATTCGAAATTATTTTTCCATTATTCTCTTGTGCTCCAAGTGCTGTTGTATGGTAATCGGGTCAATTGGTCAGTCAGGAACAGTTTTATGCTTGGCTGAAAACGGACTTTGTGTGCTTTTCATCCCGTTAGACCCCATTTGATCCGTTGGTAATATTGTTGATACTAATACAAGAAGCATTTTGCTATAAATCAAAGAGGATAAACCTCCATCAGTATGGTTGTCTCGAAACAATAGTATTTGAGTTTTTACTTGGGGCAGAGGGAGTAATGTTCATTAAATGGTCCTGTAGTGTAGCCTAAGAAGAAGTTGTCCAACTATGCATCTATATTTGGATATTGCAGGGGTTGAAATATTTTGGATGCCCATTGGTGCAAAAGCTCATCATGTTAAGTAAGCATATTATTTGGGTAATTCTATTTGGTCTTGTATACGAAAACCGTTTATGGTTTTTGCATTATTTCATGAAATAGAAGACGTTCTCAGTGTTAATTCTGACCCATGACTGTTATGCCCTTGGAGTACTGGTTCACCAAGCCCACCCCTATGATTATAATGAAACAGATGTCTAATACTCTTTCTTGAAATTTAAAGACACCTTTTTAACCTTTTTATTTATAATGAAACGGACTGGTGATATTGTGCTAAATGGGATTTTATTTATTTCTAAGGGCAGATGGATTTGTGTTTGTTATCTTTTTGCAGTTTTGGGGCTCTTTGTTCTTCTGTCTGTTTGCATATGATTAGCTGTTTGAATATCATTTAGGCTAATTTGATTTTATTTTCTGAAAGAAAGTTTTATGTTTCTGCATAATGAGATAAAAGATCAGAGATATTTGATTTTTGTTTGTTAATTCGTGTGTTTCTATCTTTTTGTCTAGGACATGGCGGTAGTGATGGACTTCATGCATATGTACACTCCCTTGATGATGTTGTTACTGATACGGTAACAACCTTTCTTTAATTGCTTTTTTATGATACAAAATAAGAAGAGGTTAAATCAATACAGATGGCAGTTCTTTTGTCACACTCATATTGGTTTTACCTATTCAAGTCAATTAGTGACTAGTTGCTTGACATAAAAGCTGTTATTGAAGTTAAAATGACATTTTCATCAAGTTGCACTCATTTACACCACTTGTAGTTTCGTTTTGATCTTAATGTAAAATGATTGTTAAACCTCCGACCCAAATGTTATGCAGAAAGCATTTATACTGCATGTCTTGGCTGAAAATCCTGGTCTCCCATGTTTTTGCTTTGGGCACTCTACCGGTGGAGCCATCATTCTTAAGGTATGTTGATAGATACATGCATGTTTGCATCGAGATAAAGTTTCCAAATTATCAAGCACGAGTCGACTTAAAAATAATATTGTTTTGATTACTTGTAGGCTGCACTTGACCCGAAAGTCGAAAAGTCAATAGCTGGTCTTGTGTTGACATCCCCTGCAGTTGGAGTCCAGCCTTCCCATCCAATCTTTTTGGTAAGATAACCTCTTATCAATATTAAGAGTAATTACATAGTTGGTCCCTATGATATGTTCATTGGTCCCAATTTTTAATAAATAAATTACATCTTTGGTTCTAACTATTTGAGAAAATGTTTGTTCTAATTCTGTTGATATGCCTGCAGGTCCTTGCGCCAGTTTTCTCCTTACTGGTGCCCAAGTTCCAATTCAGTGCCGCAAACAAGAAGGGTGCCCTCGTGTCTCGTGATCCAGCCGCACTGGTAGCTAAATACTCTGATCCACTGGTCTACACAGGATCGATTCGGGTCAGAACTGGCCACGAGATTCTAAGGATCACGTCTTTTCTTCAGCAAAATACCCGCAAATTGAAAGTCCCGTTTTTTGTTCTTCATGGGACCGCGGACACTGTGACAGACCCAGATGCATCTTTTAAGCTTTACAAAGAAGCGTCATCGGAAGACAAGTCCATTAAACTTCTCCCGGGGTATCTGCATGACTTGCTGTTTGAACCGGAGCGAGAAGAGATCAAGCGGGATATTATAGAATGGTTGAATGACAGAGTGTGACGATGTAGATGCCATGTTTGTTTGTTGTGTAATTGGAAATAAGAAATGGTCTGGAGGTTTACACACATTTGGGTTGATAGCATGTGTAATGAGTGGATGATTTCTGGGGAGAAATTGGTTCCGAGAGACTTCAGTCATTGTTATTTGGCTATATGTTGTAGATGTAATCTGTACAATAGCATGATTCTTTGTGGATCATCGATGTTTCTTTTACTGTCCCGCAACTTGTTATGGTGGGCAATCGAAACAAGTTATTTAGACTATACCCTTCTCTCTCCCTCTCATGCACACACTCTCTCTATGTATGTATATACACATCGAGTCTATGTATGTATATACACATTGAGTTAATGTTATCAATCGTAAGCCTACATGAGCCGTCTATTAGATAATTATCACATTTGTATTTATTTGTATTTTAGATATGTTCTAGTTTGTGTATTTATCATTTTCTTATTTTGTTGATTAGTTTGTTAGGATCTTGTATTATATATAGTTGGTTAATATTCAACGGTAATCAAGGATTCTCGAAACCTTTCATGGTATCAAAGCGCACTCGCTCTGAACCTCCTTGCGACCGCGGCCGCATCCAACACCCGACTTCGGTCCGGTGATCTCAAGCCACAGCCGTCGCTCTCAACACATAATTATTGTGTTTCGGTTTGGCCTGCATAGATCCTTGATCAGATTTTTCATCCCCAACAATGACCGGTGAGACATCTTCACCCGTAAAACCTCCTACACCCGCTGCCGCCACTCCATTGCACCCTGTTTACACCGTCACTAACCTACAAAACATGGTCCGTACCCTGGATGGTGTTAAGGTCCCTTATTCGTCCTGGGTTAAGCTCTTTCGCTTACATGCTCGCGGATACATTATTCTTAAACACATCGATGGCACCGAACCTCCACCCGAAACGGATCCATCCTTTGACTCATGGATCAAAATCGACGCCATTGTTCTGCAATGGATCTATGCAACTTTATCTGATGACTTACTCCCTCGTGTCCTTGAACCCGACTCCACGGCCCTTGACACATGGAACCGCGTCAAAAATATTTTCCTCAACAACAAAGGCTCTAGGGTCGCGGCTCTTGAACATGAGTTTATATACCTCACGTTAAAGAGCATCCAATCCCTCGATGCCTATTGTCAAAAGCTTAAGGAACTCGCCGATCAACTCACCGACGTAGACAATCCGGTTACCAAAAACCATCTTATTTTCTACAGTTGGTTCGTGGACTTCCACCGGAGTTTGACATCGTTGCCTCCTTTATACACCAAAGCCTCTCCACGATTACGTGGGACTCGGATTGCAGCATGCTCTAATTGGAGCAACACCGACGGTCAGGTCGTGAGAACCCTGCCGCTCTAGTTGCCGCAGTAGCCACTCAAGACTCCCCACCGGCTCGTGATGAACATCTGCAGCCTTGTGGACCCATATCATGCCATGGACACCAGCCTTGGCCCAGGCCCAACCGCCCGCAATAGGCCCCCTCGGCTGGGACCCAGCCTTCTCGACAGGCCAAGTCTCGCCCAACGGGCTTTTCTGGCACACGATCCCAACCTCCTCCTTGGGGTCCCTATCCACCTAACCCATGGACTTCAGGCCCGCCATACTGGGCTCTTAACTAGACTGCTCCTTCTCCCTACCCTTACCCAACACAACCGGGTTGGGCAGTCCATGGCAGCCTCCATCCACAAATCGACAACCGGGAAGGTCACCTACCTCTCCACAAGTCCACTTAACCGATCTCAATCCCATAGAGCCCGATGAACTTGGTTATGCGTTCGAAGCTCTTAATGTACAAGGCGGAGATGATGATCAATGGTACATGGATAGGGGTGCATCCAACCATCTCACTTCAAACCCAGGTATGGTTTCAATTCCCTCATCATCACCTATTAAATCTATTTTTGTCGGTAATGGTCATTCGGTGCCTATTTTCGGATCCAGTAACTTAACCCTACCCTCCCCCCACAAGCCACTTCACCTTAAAAACCTTTTATAGACACCCTACATTGTCACACCCCAACCTTAACGGCGGAAACGTCGAGGTGTGAGGGTTAAGATTGTTCATGCCACACAACGCTATTTAAAATGACAATATTATTAAATATCAATATTCATGACATACATTTAAGAAATAACATAAGTTCCAACAATCAACAAAACATAAGAATTTCAACGTCAAAATATAATAATTGTCTTTTTATTTTTAATCTAGGTCCAATCCTAGATTGTAACAAGTCTTCAAATCAAGCTAAGCAGTATCATTTTCTGAAACATGTTAAAAATAAAGGTCAACATAATGTCGGTGAGTTTCCATAGGTTTTCATATATAGATATATATAAAAAAATGACAATTCATGTCATAGGTTATTGAAATAAAATAAGTAAAGATGGATTAACAACTGTAACAATCAAACCTTGACAAATATGGCCATTACAAGATTACAAGATTAAACGATTAGCTAAGTGTATTTGGTTCCCATAGTGCTCAAGTATACGACACTAGGAGCCGGCAATACCTCGGCTTTAGCACCAAATAGGCTTGTCAGGCCCATAGATCTATGACGTCACCAGGCTAGCAATAGTTAATGATTGTATATAACAAGAGTCATCACATGATAATTACAAGTGTTTGTTGAGTTCCCGGTAGTCGATGCACATACGGAAAGAACCATCTTTCTTTTTTACAAATAGCCACGGGGTTCGCACCAGGAATCAAATCGATTTTGAACTCAACTTCTCGCACGGGAGACAACCCACTAAGATCCTCGGGAAACACTTCGGGAAAATCTCGTACGACAGGAATATCCTTCAATTCCTTCCCCTTGGCTCTCGTGTTAACTACATAATCCATGAAAGCTAAGTAATTTTTACTCAAGCACTTTCGGGCCTTGATGCAAGACATGAGTTTGAGTCTTTGGGATGATCTCTCCCCAAAGACCTTCAAGGTATCACCCGATGGTAAAGGAATTCGAATGCACTTCTCGAAGCATATAATTTCCGCATGTTTCTTGGCTAACAAATCCATGCCGATAATAACATCAAAGCACCCTAGTTGCATAGGAATAAGGTCGATAAGAAACTCGTGCTCGTTAAGACTCAAGGTACAATCGCGTATCACGACGTCAACTATAATAGATTTTCCATCGGCTACTTCGACCATAAAGGATCTTTCCAAGTTTGAACGCGGCTTAGAAAGAATAAGCTCGAACTCTAAAGACACGAAACTCTTATCCGCACCCGAATCAAAAAGTATAGAGGCATATCTCATATTTACAAGGTACATACCTGCTCAAATAATAAACTATCATTGGCACATGGAACGCAGGCAGGAATTTTACAAGATAAAGAATGATTAAAGGAAAATAGAGACGTACCATTCACTACGTCGTTGTTTGCTTGAGCTTGGTTGGCATTGATGTTGAAAGCCCTTCCACGAGCCTGTGGCATATTTCCCGCATTGCGAGGACATTGTGGACGGAAATGTCCAGGTTCGCCATAGTTGTAGCAGACTCGATTGGCAGCCAACGCAGCATTATTCGGAGCATGATGGCAAGTAGCCACCAAATGTCCATACTTTCCACACAACGAGCAAATTCGGCAAGGAGTATTTCCTGCATGATGGTATTTGCAGGTGTTGCACATCGGATACGGCCCAGTGTAAGCCCTTGCCACGGGGGCTTGGTTTACGATGACAGCTTTCCTTTGAGGGGCATTTGGCGCTGTCACAGCATAATTGCGAGCCGGTGTGAATTTGCGCTTCTTGCCCTTAAAAGACGACTCGGTCTTCACCTCCTTTGTTACCTTGGGAGTCACCTTTACAGTGGGCTTGGCACCCTTCACCGTCAAAGTACTAGCCTTAATATGATTCTCGGTGAGCTGGGCGGTGATGTTGATCGCTTCTTCCAAAGTCATGGGCCTACTTCCCACCACAGCATCTTGAATTTGAGGTGGTACCCCCTTGATAAATTTCTCGATGTTACGGGGTACAGTATCTACCATATGTGGTAGAAGCATGCTCAATTCATGATGTCGGGTGGAATAAGCCAAATGATTCCCGCTATCTTGCTTGTGGTTCCAAAACTCTTCCTCCAGCTTTTGCAATTCACTCATTGGGCAGAATTTCTGGATCATGATATCCTTAAACTCTTCCCAAGACAACGCCAAGGCAACTTCAGCACTTGGTTCCTTTTCTCGCTATTCCACCATGTGAGTGCCCGTTATTGAAGGACATTTGCAGCATAGCGGACCTTAAGCTCCTCGGGACACTCACTGTTGATGAACGTGTTTTACATACTCTCGAACCACTCAAGAAGTCCAGTGGCTCCTTCCTTTCCACTAAAGTTAGTGGGTTTGCACGAGTTGAGGTGCTTGAACGTGCAGGTATGGTTATTTCCACCTTGGTTGTTGCTATTCTCCCCATGACCATTGTTGCCATTACCACCATTGGTTCCATTGGCGTTTTTGCTATTATTGGCCATTAAGGTGCTACTAAGTTCAGCTACCATAGTCGGAAGTACAGCAGCCATTTGATGGGCGATCATCGCAGCAAGTTTGCGGTCGGAGGTAGCACGCTTTCCATGATGACGAGACATTCTATAAGATAGATATAAAGAAAATATTAGTATTCGGAGATAAACTAGTTCAGGAAATCAAGAATTTTTGATATTTTAAATATAACCAGGATGGTTCCATTTGGTATCACATAGCCAATAGAAACATGGACACGTCGAGGTCTTAATCCCAATTACCTCGAGGAAGATGTGTATGTTGACCATAATTTAGCACTCATCCCAGAAATCCCCAGGTAAGCATAACAGGTCTCGCAATGAGATTTATACGAAATGCTTGCCTTAGCCCGAGGACCTTTTGCTAGGAAATCCAGAATACAGGTGTTTATGTGTCACACACTTCCCTATAGGCCACCAGAATTAAAACCTCGATGAGATTTTCAAGATTTAGACATATCGTCTAAGGAATTTTCTCCACTCAATAAAATGCGTAGTTTTCCTCACGTAGTCAAGAATGAGATTTATCAAAGATTAGACACGGTAGAAACGTAGAGGCATAAGAAGAGGATTAGAAAGTTGGGGTTACAAGGTTCAAGGCATATTCCTAAGGCACTATTTTCTAAGTAAGCAAATAGCACATAAAGGAATTAATCATGCATCAAGATAGGCATATAACCATACTTACAAGATCATAGCAATTGTCATGAAAAGGGTCCCTAGTCTAACCATAGTCTAGGCCACCATTTCTAATAACCTAAATCCCTATAGTTATGGGCTCTGATACCAATCTGTCACACCCCAACCTTAATGGCGGAAACATCGAGGTGTGAGGGTTAAGAATGTTCATGCCACACAACGCTATTTAAAATGACAATATTATTAAATATCAATATTCATGACATACATTTAAGAAATAACATAAGTTCCAACAATCAACAAAACATAAGAATTTCAACGTCAAAAGATAATAATTGTCTTTTTATTTTTAATCTAGGTCCAATCCTAGATTGTAACAAGTCTTCAAATCAAGCTAAGCAGTATCATTTCCTGCAACATGTTAAAAATAAAGATCAACATAATGTCGGTGAGTTTCCATAGGTTTTCATATATAGATATATATAAAAAAAATAGCAATTCATGTCATAGGTTATTGAAATAAAGTAAGTAAAGATGGATGAACAACTGTAACAATCAAACCTTGACAAATATGGCCATTACAAGATTACAAGATTAAATGATTAGCTAAGTGTATTTGGTTCCCATAGTGCTCAAGAATACGACACTAGGAGTCGGCAATACCTCGGCTTTAGCACCAAATAGGCTTGTCAGGCCCATAGATCTATGACGTCACCAGGCTAGCAATAGTTAATGATTGTATATAACAAGAGTCATCACATGATAATTACAAGTGTTCAAATAACCATAACAAATAAGATGAATTGCACAAGTGATTACAAGATTCAAAACGGGTTTACAAGTGTAGTTATAATAAGATTAACATGTTTCACCCAAAAGTGTGAAATAATATAAAATGGGGTATGGAAAACTCACATGAATAATAAGGATGGATAAATAAAAAATCTTGTATATAATGTCGAGGATACGATAACGATCAACCTAAATAAAATGTCATATTAAGTTAATCATGATGATTTTGGTATTATATTTATAAACCGTTAGTCCATGATTTTTTTTATGTTATTAAATAGATGTAATTTATTATTCTTTTGGTAATTAAATGATTTAAACAAGAATTTTAGTGATTTACACTATTAATAAAAGTTATACATTTATTATCAACACGGTTATTATTTGCTATTTAATAAAATAGTAAATTGATAGATTTAAATGATTAAGATTATATGAATTACAATAAGTGTACATTTTAAATATGTACATATGTATTTATTTTCTTAAAATATATATAAATACATGTGTAACTATATTTTATAACAATAAGGTATTTATTCATTTGAAATTAAAAATTTTAGTGGAACACATTAGAATTTAAGATTAGTAATAAATGGTATTTGGTACAATTTTTATAATTTTTAAAATAAAAGAAATGGAATTTCTTAAGTTAAATTTTTAATAAAATGTAAAAGAAAACGAGTTTATAAATTTTCTGTTTAAAAATAATTTTATATGGGTTTTATTAACATTTACATATTTTTCTAAAATGTTAAAATGTTTAAAAAAAACTTTTAAAAAAAATGACAGGGCCTCGAGTTCGAACCCGGGACCCTTGCCACACTAACCAATCCCCAAACCACCGAGCTAGTTCTCCGTTTTATGTCAGGAAATGGAATTATTTATTTAAAACATAACCCAAAAAGGCGTCCCCAAATCCACATAAACCCTAGTTTGATTTCCACCCAAATTGATCATCAATCCGATGGTAATACTCAAATTAACCAGGGGGCTTTTGCTCCCCATGTGGAATCGAGTAATAACCCCCATGTAATTACCTGATTTGAAGTTCAAATCAACGATTTCAAGTTCGATAAGTCTTTGACTGTTCTTGATTGAGATTTCAATGTGCGTGTGTATTTCAGGTGCAATTGAACTTACAGCAAGATGAGGAAACCTATTTCGAGCATTAGCCCTCTAATTTATAGTTCCAATTCGTACAATTTGATGTCCAACGGCTATAACATTACTGTCGGCCGTTTCAGGTCGATTTGAATGAATTTAAAGTTGTTTCAGGTGGAATTAATCATTCCATTAAGTCTTATTTGATTATTCGAACGTACACCCTCGATTAATTGTATAATTATTGAGATTTAAAGGATGAACGGTTTTGATTTGTAATATCTTCGGTTTCGAGTTCGAACTCGGTCATAATCACTCCTCAGATTCGATTAAATGGTGGGGTTAGGTTCGAAACTGGTAAAGGATTGAAATGGGTGCTTTAATACGGTTGGAAAAACATGTTTTCCGAGGTTTCGGGGTGTGGCCGGAGCTCCGCCGGAGTTCGGCCGGAGTTCGACCGGGAAAACGGGGGTTGGGTTGGGTTTTTGAAAAAAATACATTTTGGTCCCTGTAGTTCAGTGAAATTTCTTTTTAATCTAAAGTTTATGTCTTAGTTTAAGATAAGTTATAGTTTGGTCCCTGAGGTTTTAAATTTTATTATTTTATTCCCAAACTATTAATTACAAGTTTTTTAAAATATAAATATTATATTACTTTTATTATTAAAATTATTTAGTATTATTGGTATAATTATTTTATCATTTTATTATTATTTTCATTTTTATTTTTATTATTATTATTATTAATATTTTCTCTTGTGCTTGTTACAATTTTTTATTATTATTATTATTATTATTATTATTATTATTATTAGTATTAATTACTCAATTATTTAATTACATCAAGAAATTACAAATGAATCTTCGTACTTGCATTAATAACCAAAACACCCTTACAAGAGATAACGAAGTGTAACAAACATTAAATGAGAAAATACGAGGGGTCACATACATTGTTAAAAATCTTGTTTCCGTTCGGTAATTTACAATTGATAACAAGGTGTCGTGTGAATTTGATCCCTTTGGTTTTTCTATGAAGGATTACAAGACTGGGAGGATCCTGAGCAGACATGATAGCACCAGCCACCTATACCCGCTCACCTACACCGCCAAAGCACCCGCTTATGCCTTTCTTGCTTCCTCTAGTTTCAATCTATGGCATGACCGCCTTGGTCACCCGGGAGGACATGTTATAGGTAGTTTACGTAGTTCAAAATTTCTTTCTTGTAATCGTATTGGTACTTTTGTTTGCAATTCATGTCAAATTTCCAAGCATAAAAGTTTAACATTTAATCTATCCACGTCTACTACTGTTTTTCCATTTGACATTGTTCATGCAGATTTATGGACTTCACCCATTATTAGTAAAAGTGGATACAAATATTATCTTGTTCTCATTGATGATTTTACAAATTATACTTGGATCTATCCCCTAACATATAAATCAAAAACCTTCTCTAAATTCACACAATTTCATTCATTTGCCAAAACCCAATTTAATTGCAATACTAAATCCTTTTGTGACATAGGCGGAAAATTTGATAACCTACAATTCAAAAACTACTCATCCACTCATGGTTTCCAATTTCATTTCTGATAATCCAAGGATCATTGCAGGAATTATCAATTTGATTTTAACAAGTATTGATCATGGAATTATCAATACCTGTTGTTTAATGGATTGCTTATCAAAAGTTGAAATCGTTGAACAAAGAAGAACAACTAGAATAACTGAACGTAACAATGCAATACACAGATTGTTTTCAATTGCTCTTCATTCACAATCAATCGATTACAATTGATTATAATGCTATATGTTTTTTATGCTTGATATTGCTATCTTGTTAATGTTTTTATTGATCAATCTTCATCGATCAATATATACACCTAATTATGTATAGATATCTTCCTATTCTGTTCCTATTTTCTAGCTAATATATTGTTATTCTGTTTTGATATTCTGTTTCTATATGTGCGAATCCTTGCCTTGTTTATCGGCATAAGAGTTTACAATTTACATAGGAAATTGTAATTTACATAAAGAATGTTGCTGATGTGATGTGGAATCTTCTGTTGACATAATTATCCTTCGTAGTCATTGATTTGATGATATTGCTCTGACATGTTGACTTGTTGACTTTTTGTTGCGCACTTGATGATTTGAAACAATACAAGTTTGTTAATCTTCCGTAGGAATTGGTCTTCCGTAGGAAGTTCTTCTTCCGCAGCAATTAGTCTTCCGCAGCAACACTTTGTCTTCAGCATTTGTTCTTTAGTGGTTGTGCTTCCGCAAGAGTTCTTGTACTTGTTCTTCAGCAGCAAGCTCTCCTTCAGCAGCTCCACTTGATCTTTGGTCTTGTTCAGCATTTGTTGTTCTTTCGTAGGAGATCTACGGAAGCACAAACTTCAGTTATGCTCCGAAGAGCATCTACAAAAGAACACTTATTGATCCGTAGGTTGTTCTAACACTTAGTCAATTTTTCCAAATTGACCAAGTCTGATGTTTCTTGTAATAACACACACAATAATATGGGTTACCATATAATTCATGCATTACATTATATTATCAAAAAGAGAATTTCAATGATTAATTACAAGAGTTGACAAGTCAGCTAAACCTATACATTTGATCTAGTTCTAACAATACTCCCCCTATAGGTTTAGCCTCTTGTAATCAACTGTTCAAGTCTCTCAATTCTTGAACTCTTGTCAAAATTTGGTATTGAAGTATCCCACAGTATTCTTTTGATTTTCATACTGATACTTTATCTTCATTCTCCCCCATTCTCTTTAATATTTTGTATTTCAAGCACAGGATGTCCTCTTCAATGGTTAATGTTACAACAGCACTATTATTACTCACCATTTCCAACTCATCCTGTTCTGAAATTCTCAGTTCTGTCATTGGCTCTATCTTTGCTCCCATCAGCTGACCAGCCTTAAACTTCCTTTTCTTGTGGGCCTTGCCATGGAGCTTATCAACAACTTGAATGATGTGTACATACAAGCACAAGTCATTTTGAGCAGTTTGATCATTGAGCTTGGGAAAATACTTGTCATGTAGATATGAGGTATAGCTCGGATGAAGCAGCTTGATCTCTATTAGGTCAAATAGCCTTATGCTAGGACCTTTCTTTAGTGGATCATTTCACTGCAACACCAGCTCTTTCGTCCTTTCTACGTATCCCCATTCCATGATAGGGAAAGAGTTCTGATTTCCCTCAATAACTTTGATTGATGCTTCAGATATGTCTTCATATCCAATTCTTTGTAAAAATTCATCATCAACCTATTGAGAACTAATATAAGACCTTTTCTGTTTTAGCTTCCTTTTATTGTGTTCTGTATCTTCTCTCATGGCTTCTTTAAGTACATCTCCCTTGAACTTATGACTCAACTTAGCCACCATTCCAGAGAAGTCTCTTCCCTGTGGACTGATTGGGAAGTTTGTGATGGGAATGTTTTGCAAAGTAGTGAGGTCTGCATCTGGAAGTGTAAGGCATGTTTCCACCCTTAGAAAGTATTGAATCATTCCAGATGTTCTCTTCAGCATAGCACAATCCTATTCTGAAACATATTTCCAAGCTATTATTTTATTTTCTTCAGCTGTTCTTGGAGTGGTCATCTGATCAAAGAGTTGTATCAATGTAGTCTTTTCTTCTGTTATCTCCCTCATAGCAGTTCCCAGGGGCCATACTCTGCTGGAAACGATGTCTCTTGGTTCTTTGATCGTGCTTTCTCTGCCCTTATACATATCTTTGCTTTGAACTATAGTTGGTTCAGCAGGAGTTTGTTTTGCTTGATTATAGGCATGATTGGGAGCTCCAGTCCTGAATTTCACTCCTGTTTCTAGCTCCACCTTCATCACATGCTCCATCATAGCTCTGAGCTCACCAATTGTTCTCCCTTTAAGCTCATGTTGCTTATAGTTATGACTTTGTAACCAGCAAGTTATATTGTACCTTGTCAGCTTCTTTGAGTCATAATAGCCCAAGTCTTTTCTTATTTCCTCTATGGCCTTGAACTTTGAAAAAGTTTCATAATTGCAATTGGAAGCATCAGTCTTGCAGCATCAAATTCTTTCAAAACTTGAAACATTTCAGGCATATTCATTTTCTCTATCAAGTCATAGGGGAAGCCATAGTTAATTTGGTCCATGAACATGGAAGATTGAGCTCTTTCTTTAAATATGTCTTCTGTTGATAGCATGCCAGATTCTTCTTCAGTTAGCTGCTTCAACTCATCATCACTTTCTTCTTTGATGATGTCAATTTGCTGATAAGCTACAGGATCAGCTGATGGAGTGTGAGTTGGAGAGACCCTTTTTGATTTCTTTTGTTGATCTTTAGATTCAACACCTTTATCTTGAGTTTTGGCCAGATATTTTCTTTTCATGTTGTAAAAGATTGTGGGTTCTATTTCCTTCATTTTTGAACTCATATCAGCTTCTTTCTTTTTGCTCACTTCTTGTTCAGACAACTTTTTCTTTAACTTCTTAATCTCATCATCTTTTGCTTTTAGTTGTTCTGGTTGTTCAGAGATTAGCTCATTCATTACATCAATTACCTCGTTATCAGTCTCAATATCTTCTCTAAGCCTTTTGATTCGTCCTTCCAGTTGAGTGATTGTAACATTTTTCTCAGCTATCAGTCTGTCT
Organism: Flaveria sonorensis; assembly: GCA_025506505.1. NCBI lineage: Eukaryota > Viridiplantae > Streptophyta > Magnoliopsida > Asterales > Asteraceae > Flaveria > Flaveria sonorensis. Next base: position 14,713,172 of record CM046435.1, on the reverse strand, counting down.
TCTCTATCAGCTTCTTCTTCATTTTCCTCAACTTTTCTAGCTTCTTGTTGCTTTTAATGATCAAATTATTGTATTTTGCTACCAGGTAGCTCTTACTCACATCAATCTCTTCTTCATTCAAGTCATCCTCATTGTAAGCAATGATGTCAACATAACTACCCTCTTCTTGTTCAACTTCTTCATCCTTCTCCCTTTCAACCTCCAGACATATCTCCCCAGTATCACCATCATTAATAACTTCATATTCATCCTCATCAAAGTTGAGTTTCTTAGTAGATGTTAGACTGTCAATGGGTTCAGTAGGTGTGGGTAAGGTGGTTGGTTCAGTTTGAAGTGGAGGTGTAGGTGTTTGAGTGACAAGTGGTGAAATGGGTTCTGTTACACTAGAATGCTGTAATGATTGAGATTGGATGGGTGAGATAGGTTGGGTATGCTCACTGGAAGATGATTCTGATAATTCTATCACAGTGGCTGGTAATCGAAAGTATGGTTCATGTTGAGATAACAGTTGTTGTGGTGATTGTTGTGGTGATGGTTGATGGATTTGATCAAGTGACACTACTTCAGTTGAAGCAGAGTTTATTGATGTTTGAGAAAGTGCAGGTGATAAGGGTTGGGTGTGTTCACTTGGTGGTGAAGGAGGATTGGGTTCATGATGTTGTGGTTCAGGTGATTCGATTGAAGGTGTTTGTTGTTATGGTTGTTCAGGGAATATGAGTTCCTGAGTTATGTCTGCAGTCTCATCAATCACATGTGGGAACATCTCCACCTCTTCTCCTTGATACTTCCCAGTGAATTTGTTGAGTAGAGATCTTCCTAGGTGAGTTTGCACAAACACATCACCCTCTCTTTCAACATTGGGCATACATTCGTTTATGATCAACTGGATGAACCATGGGAACATGTACATCTTGTTGTCTTTCTGCATTCTTATATGGTAACACAGGCAACCAATAATGTACTTGGAGTAGTTGTACTTTCTTCCCTCAAAGATGCCAATGATTCCCGATGAGATGTGCCTCGAGAATCTGTCCAATCCGGACTTCCTGTTGGAGATGCACTTGAGATAGGTGTGGCATAGGAATCTATGCGGCTTACACAATATTCCCTTTTTAATCTCATCGTGTTGATAGTCTCCGTCATACCCCATTAACTGAAAAACTTTCTAAATGTATTCATGATCAAATACATCAGGGTGACCTTCTTCACCTTCTTCGAGCTCCAGAGCTCTTCTTATTGTTTGTTCATCTATCCTCAACTGTTTGTTTCTGATTATGGCATGAATCACCCACTCACTATTTTCTTCTTCTATCCTCGCAGATTCCCAGAAATCTATGATGTGAGATTGATAGATAATGGGATCCGCAGATAGTGCATAAAACAATCGTGATCTTCTTAAATAGCGGATGATGTCTCTGCATCCATCTTGCACTTCTGGATTCAGGAATGCACACACGTTGTGATGTTCGAATGGTGTGAGGATTACTTGTGTGGAATAATCAATTTCATTGAAGATGAAGGGGGTTTTTAGGTGAGAGGATTTCTAGGTCTGGAAAGGTTTTTTTGTGAGTGGATAGAAAGGCCAACGGTCAAGGTGTCCTATTATACTTTTCCAGACAGTTTAAATCTTATTTTAATAATATGGGACCCATCTACCCTTTTTACCCTTCCGAGGTTGTTTTGATAATTCTTTCGCAGAACTTCTATGGAAGGCAAAAGTCTTGGTTCCAGTTTGTATCTTACGCAGAACATCTACGGAAGACAGACACGTGTGTTTCAAGTTACTCTTTCGAAGATAAAATTTTCTTCCGAAGCAAATGATTGTTTTTTTTTCGAAGTTAATTTCGATAAAATTTTTTATTCCAAATCAAATGTTTGTTTTACTTCCGAATTTAATTTTGATAAAAATTTTATTCTGAAGCAAATGTTTGTTTTTCTTCCAAAGTTAATTTTGATAAAAATTTTCTTCCAAAGCAAATGTTTGTTTTTATTCCGAAGTTAATTTTGATAAAAATTTTCTTCCGAAGCAAATGTTTTTGATGTATGATACTAACATATTGTTAGATCATTTGTTGTTTGTTGTTGGACCTTGTTAACTCTGCTTCATGGCAAATGTGCAAAATAGATATTTAGTTAAAAACTTCAAATATCCTGCAGCCAAGTTAGTGCTCAAGATCCAACTTTCTTCATTTAAAAATAAAACACATTAAACTTAGATTTTCATACTGATTACTACTCCCCTTAAATTTATGATTAATGATTAACTTAGGCATTTATCAAAAATTATTAAGAGAATAGCATGAAAAGCAATTATCTGTCCAACTTATTGGCAAAGAAAAGAACAAAAACTATTTACAAGCATTTGCATCATACAATGGGATCATACTATGACACTAAGCAACTTCCTGAACTAGTTTTGTTTGATGATATACATAGATCTAGTGCTGATTGCAAGTATTATGATCCACATAAATTCAAGCAAGAGTGTAATTTCAACTTGTCATGCTGTTTATCATGTTTTGGTATTGATTAAAGATAGACAAATATGAACTCCACATTCAATTCACATTAGAGTTTATCCTCCGTTTGTGAGTCAATTTATCACTTTTTCACACTTAAAACTATATTCTTTAAGTTATAAGCTCTATCTTAAGATTTCTTTGAAATCTTATTAATGCTGATATGATTTGTAAGCTCTGAATTAATATACAATTGATTACATTGGATTCTTTTAGAGCTGTTCCTTTTTGGAATCTTTTTTATCATCATCAACAGGACACCAGGTCTTTACTTACGTAAAACAAAGGTTCCTATGAACCCAGGTCTTTGTTTACACAAAACAAAGGGTCCATGATGTGCAAAGATAGAGGTTATAAAGTGTCACAACATAGTGTGCTTAGGTGAATAAGTTGATCACAGCAGGATAAGACTTACTTGCTTGTTCCTCAAAATGGAATTGTCCATAATTAGTAACCTTGGCATATGTTATGCATGAACTTGTATAGTTTCTACTCAAGCTGAACCTACTCACATATCAAATCACATCTGATCAGTCTTTATTATATGATAAAATTCAGGAAATTAAGCAAAGATATAGTATACTATTATTTTTCATGATATGAACTGCTTATTCAAGAAAACATGAAACTAAGACAATATTTTTTTGGAATGTTATATGTTTTATGAATGTTTTTGCCTTTTTCATATTAAGAAATTTAAGGACAGATCATGCTTTTCTTTGTGTTGATTTGTAAGGCCCCATTCCCGAGAACCCCACAGTTGGTCAATCACAACCTTATTTATAATAAGACACAATAAATTTCATAAAAACATTGCAGCGGATTAATTTATCAAAAACTATTCATGCATTAATATTTGATGTTGACAAATAATACATCATTGTTTTAAAAGAGTTACAAAAGAATATTCAATTGTATTACAAAACAACAACATTATTGTGCATGAAATGGATGCCAGTCTTTGCCCGCCAAATAGCATCACCCTCTTGCCATCCTCAGCAACAAGCTACCTGCCAACTAAAAATACATAAAAAAATCAGCATTGCTGAGTGACTTCTAGTTTTAAATAATAAAATACTTTACTTTTAGCAAAAACCTTTCCTTTACATTCGTTCGTGATCACACAACATACATACATCTTGATAGTATCATTATTATCTTTTATCATCGTTTATTTCGCACTTTTTCGTTATCTTTCACTTCTATCTAGATCCTGTCATAAGCTATGCCCCATCATTAGGCACAAAGCCACCTCAGTCTTGGGGTTAAGCGACAAGGATCCCGTTTCACATGTATGGATTAGTCACCAAGACTGACCCCCCTATGTGTTCCCTCATGGGTTACCCAAGATCACACGCTACATCGCACACAGTTAAGCTAACAACTCTTCAATGAGTTGTGAGCCTCTTTAAATTTGCTTGCAAGACTTTCATTCATTCGTTATGTTTCACTTTTCATTATCTTTAATCTTTTGCTTCTTTTATGATAATACTTTACGTATAAGAGCATAAACACACCATGTAAAGTCACGTAATAATATGTAATAAGGAACATCAATAACAGACCACAACATGCGTAACATGAACAAACACAAACATGCCAAAACATTCCAAAGCTTAATCATTAATTTCTATTTCCCAAGATTTCAAAAAAATCCTAGGGCAGTTGGGCGCATGGGAAAACTTAGGCCCATGGGAACACTTGGGCGCATGGGTACTATGCAGGCGCACGGGTAGTTGGGCGCATGGGAAAACTTAGGCGCATGGGCAAAGTGTTAGGCGCATGGACAGTTTACTAGTTTTAACTTATACTAATTTCAGTCCCCATTCGTCATCCTAACGTATTCTTAGCCCAAATCTAGCATACTAAGCACTTAGAACAAGCATACAACCACATGACTCGGTCAAAACATTCACACACATACACCCCCACGTAAAACAGGGGTAAACATATGGTTCTACACACTGAGAGTTGTAAATAGATAGTTTATATGCATTTCAGCCCCAAAACAAGTTTAAAACAGAAAAATTGGGAACCTAGAACTCACCTACTGCAGCCTTCGAGTAAAACTCCTCCAAACTCAAGAGCACTTGGCGTTCAAACACCTAAACACACCAAAAACACACAACCAAACACAGAGGAACACATAAGACTCGGTCCAAAAGCTGAAAACCCAGCTGAAACCGAACAAAACACTCGAAAAGCTTACATTCAAGCCGATCTTCTTCTTCTTCTCTCTAAAAACCGATGGAAAACTCTGTTGTTCTTCTTTTGCAGCCAAAATTAGTTGGTGGAGCAGGGTAGTGGGTGGCCATGCCCACCTTTTAAACATCATAATAATAAAGTTTGCCTCTTGCACAACTTTAACCCCTTAATTTGAATTATTTCACCTTTCTTTCTTTATACTTCTCTTTTCTTTTTCTTTTTTTTTTTTGTAAATTTCCGGGTGTTACAAGTCCACCCCCCTTATATAGGTTTCGTCCCCGAAACCTGTCACTCCTCAAACAGTTGTGGATAATGTTGTCTCATCTCTTCCTTAGTCTCCCACGTAAACTCGAATCCCTTCCTGCGCCTCCACTGTAGTCGCACCGGTGGAACCACTTTATTCCGTAATCTCTTCTGTTTTCGGTCAATGATTGCCACTGGTTGCTCTACGTAATTGAGTCGTTCATCTACTTCAATGTCCTCCAGTGGTACAATTATATCTTCATCAGCTACACACTTTCTCAGATGAGATACATGGAATGTTGGGTGAGTCCCACTTAACTCATCGGGTAGCTCCAACCTATAGGCCACCTCTCCTAATCGAGCAATGATTCGGAAAGGTCCTATATACCTCCGGCTTAGCTTACCTCGCTTTTTGAACCGAACGATCCCCTTCCAAGGTGAAACCTTTAGCATAACTTTATCACCCACCTTGAATTCAATCGGTCTACGCCTCTTGTCAGCATACGACTTTTGCCTATCTTTTGCTGCCTTCATAAAGGCCTTGATCTTCTCCAACTTTTCAGTCGTAGCCTCGATCACTTCAACGATCCCTAACTCCTTCTGCCCGATGTCACCCCAACGTACGGGCGTTCTACACTTCCTACCGTATAGCTTCTCATATGGTGGCATACCAATGCTGGCATGATAACTGTTGTTGTATGAGAATTCAGCTAATGGTAAGTGTTCGTCCCAAATTCCTCCAAAATCAATGATGCATGCTCGGAGCATATCCTCAAGCGTCTATATAGTTCTCTGTGACTGACTATCCATCTGAGGATGATAAGCCGTACTGATGTGCAACCTTGTCCCCGTCGCGTCATGAAATCTCTTCTAAAACTTGAATGTAAACTGAGTGTCAAGGTCAGACACGATAGACACTGGTACACTATGACGTGTCCCAATCTCTTTGATGAACATGTTCGCCAACCTCTCTGATGAATATGTCTCGCGGATCGGTTGAAAGTGAGCACTCTTCGTCAAACGGTCAACTATCACCCATATAGCATCGTACCCCCTTGCCGTACGTGGTAACTTTGTATTAAAGTCCATGGTAATGTGTTCCCATTTCCACTCGGGTATATCCAAAGGTTGGATCTTCCCATATGGCTTCTGATGCTCCGCCTTCACTTGCAAACAAGTAAGGCACATGCTCACATACTCCGCTACATCACGCTTCATACCCGGCCACCAGTAATCTTTCTTCATATCATGATACATCTTCGTAGCACCAGGATGAGTGGAGTATCAAGTCTTATGAGCTTCAACCATGATTCGCCCCCGTAGGTCTCCATAACGAGGGATCCACATCCACCCGAAGCGGGTTCTAACTCCGAGAGTGTTCTCACTCAACTCCAAGACAAGACCTTTCATTCTTTCGGAGTTGATTCGGTCTTCTTTTAGTGCCTCATCTTGAAATTCCTTGACCTGTGCCATCACATCGGAGGTCATCACTAACTGGTAAGCTTTGACCCGGATTGGCTCGGGTCTCTCCTTTCGGCTAAGGGCATCCGCCACTACGTTGGCCTTGCCTGGATGGTAGTGGATCTCATAATCATAATCTGTGATCAACTCTAACCACCTCCTTTGCCTTATATTGAGGTCCTTCGGCTCAAAGAAGTATTTCAAGCTCTTATGGTCAGTGAAGATAGTGCACTTCATCCCGTACAAGTAGTGCCTCCAAATCCTCAATGCAAAGACCATAGCCTCTAGCTCCAAGTCATGAGTAGGGTAATTAGCCTCATGGATTTTCAACTGTCGGGACGCATAGGCTATAACCCTTCCCCGTTGCTTCAGCACGCAACCCAATCCTGAATAAGAAGCATCTGAATAGACTACTAAGTCTTCATTCCCTTCTGGTAACGTCAAGACAGGAGCGTGAGTCAATCTTGTCTTTAACTCCTGAAAAGCATTCTCCTGTTCCAAACCCCATACAAACTTCTCATCCTTGCGGGTCAGCTTGGTCAATTGTGAGGCTAGCTTAGAAAAGTCTTGAATGAATCTCCTGTAATAGCCCGCCAAACCCAAGAAACTGCAGATCTCGGATGGCGTCTTTGGAGTCTTCCATTGCATCACCGCCTCCACCTTTGTCGGGTCTACCATGATCCCTTCGGAATTTACCACGTGACCCAAAAACTGAACCTCGCGCAACCAGAAAGCGCACTTGGAGAACTTGGCTTACAGCTTCTCTCTTTTAAGTGTCTCTAATACCTCACAAATATGACCGGCATGCTTTTCTTTGCTCTTCGAATAAATCAGGATATCATCGATAAACACAATCACTGATTTATCCAACATCGGCCGACACACCCGGTTCATCAAATCCATAAAGGCAGCTGGCACGCTAGTTAGACCAAAAGACATAATGAGAAACTCGTAGTGTCCATAACGCGTGTGAAAAGCTGTTTTGGGTATATCTTGCCCCTTCACCTTCATCTGATGGTAACTAGATCAGAGATCTATTCTCGAAAACCAACTGGCACCTTGGAGCTGGTCAAACAAGTCGTCAATTCTAGGTAGTGGATATCGGTTCTTCACCGTCAACTTGTTTAACTCATGGTAGTCGATGCACATCCTCATACTACCATCCTTCTTCTTTACAAACAAGACCTGAGCACCCCAGGGAGAGATACTCGGTTGAATGAACCCTTTGTCCAACAACTCTTGCAACGGAACCATCAGTTCTTTCATCTCAGACGGAGCCAATCGATACGGTGCCTTGGCAACAAGTTGAGCACCAGGTATCAAGTTGAACTGGAACTCGATCTCGCGGTCCGATGGCACACCTGGTAAATCTTTTGGGAACACGTCTGGAAAGTCACACACAACTGGTACGTCAGACAATTGTGGTACTGACGCATCCACATCCTTCATGTAAGCCAGGTAGGCACTACATCCATGTTTCATGCACTTCTCTACCACCACCATCGAAATCACCTTCGGAACCATAGTAACTGGATCACCGTAGATCGTCACCGAACTCCCATCAGGCGCAGTCAATCGGATCATCTTCTTGCAACACACAATATTTTCCTCATAGGCTGCTAGCCAATCCATCCCTAGAACCACATTGAATCTGCCTAGGGGCATCACAAATAATTTAGCAGAGAACCTATGGCCTTCTAACTCTATGTCATAATTCTCTATCAGATTAGAAATCCTGGTAGACTTACCAATGGTAGTTTCTACATCTAAGTGCTCATCAATCTTTCTACTCCTAACAGGCAACTTAGCACAGAAGGCAGCAGAAATAAAACTCTTACCGGCACCAGAATCAAATAGTACAGAGGCACAAGTTTGGTTTACTAGGAACGTACCTGACACGACATCGGGGTCCACCCTAGCCTCTTCCCGGGTCATCGTGAATGCTCTAACTTTTTCTTTCTGCCCAACATTCTCGGCCCCCTTCTTTGCCCCAGAACTTTCAGCCCTCAGCTTCTTGGAATAACTACTCAGATGGCCCTCTTCACCACAGTTATAACATCTTACAACCCCATACTCTCTTGCCATATGACCGGGATTCCCATACTTGAAGCAGAGATTCAGTCCCCACTACACTCCCCTGTATGTTCCTTCCCATACTTACCACACCTCTTCATTCCAATACCTGATGTTACTACCCTTCGATCATCCACCCTTGCCCTCTTGTTATTTGGAGTGAAACCACCACGACCTAACCGCTTCCCATTCCAGTTCCTGACATCACCACCCTTCTTACTCACCTCTACCACTACCACCTCTCTCTCATCATACAACCTCCCTGCCAGATCAACCACCGACCTAAAAGTACTCGGCCGGGCGGCGATCATGTGCCTACGGATATCTACTGGCAAACCATGGATATACCTCTTGATCTTCTTTGACACTGGCATCACCTGATCCAGCAACAGCCTTGCCATCTCATTGAACTTAGTAGGATACTGCTGGTGTGTCATGGTTCCCGCCAACAGCTGTAAGAACTCTCTCTCAATCTTGTCAAGTTCCCTGTGAGGACAAAACTCCTCGATCACCATCTTTTTCAGTTCACTCTACCTCATCCTCCTAACAACCCTGCTGCCCTCGGCCTGGACAATATTGTCCTACTAGCACAAGGCCGAGTCCATAAATGAGTGGGTAGCAAACTTTACCTTTTGATCCTCTCTACATTCGCCGATCTCCAACACAGCCTCCATTTCCCTCACCCATCAGTGAGCAGCAGCAGCATCCCCGTTACCATCAAAAGTCAGGGGCTTGCATCTTTGAAATGCCCCATAACTACACCCCTTGGCAGTTTCCTGTACCTCTTCCTCTTCCTCTTTATCACTGGAGATGACCATCTTGGTTTCTGGTTGCTCCCCTTCACCTGAACCTCTCTCCTCACCCTTTCTCCCAATGGTCCTCCTCTTCTCCTCCTTCTCTTTCTTTTCATCCTCCCTCACAGCACGAATAACCTCAGTCACCACAGATGGTAGGATCGCTACACGACCTGATGAACTTCCTCCACAAGTGCCTCTTTCACTGAGGCTCTCAGATTAGCACTCTAATCACCGCCTTCCTGGTGATGAAGCTCGGGCTCTGTAGGAGCCGTCTCAGCAACCTTAGCCTTGTTCCTGGTGACACATGGTCTAGCACCAGGACCACCCTATACACCAGCTCGATAAGCCTTTGAAGATCTACCACCCGCCATCCTCTAAACACTATAAGATTCAAACACCAACATGGTCATTCAAGGTAATAGCTTAGATTATGTCATGTATAGTAAGTCCCTAATTACAGTGGCCAGTTGTGATAATATCATTATTATCTTTTATCATCGTTCATAATCGTTCGTTTCGCACTTTTTCGTTATCTTTCACTTCTATCTAGATCCTGTCATAAGCTATGCCCCATCATTAGGCACGAAGCCACCTCAGTCTTGGGATTAAGAAACAAGGATCCCGTTTCGCATGTATGGATCGGTCACCAAGACTGACCCCCCTGTGAGTACCCTCATGGGTTAGCCAAGATCACATGCTAGATCGCACATAGTTGCACTAACAACTCTTCACGAGTTGTGAACCTCTTTAAATTTGCTTGCAAGACTTTCATTCATTTGTTATGTTCCACTTTTCATTATCTTTAATCTTTTGCTTCTTTTATGATAATACTTTACGTATAAGAGCATAAACACACCATGTAAAGTCACGTAATAATACTTAATAAGGAACATCAATAACAGACTACAAACATGCGTAACATGAACAAACACAAACCATCAAAACATTCCAGTGCTTAATCATTAATTTCTATTTCCCAAGGTTTTAGAAAAATCCAAAGCCAACTTAGGCACATGGGCACTATGCAGGCGCACGGGCAGTTGGGCTCATGGGAAAACTTAGGCGCATGGGCAAAGTGTTAGGCGTATATGCAGTTTACCAGTTCTAACTTATACTAATTTCAGTCCCCATTCATCATCCTAACATATTCTTAGCCCAAATCTAGCATACTAAGCACTTCGAATAAGCATACAACCACATGACTCGGTCAAAACATTCAGACACACACCCCCCACGTAAAACAGGGGTAAACATACGGTTCCACACACTAAGAGTTGTAAAAAGATAGTTTATATGCATTTCAGCCCCAAAACAAGTTTAAAACAGAAAAATCAGGGACCTAGAACTCACCTACAGCAGCCTTTGAGTAAAACTCCTCCAAACTCGAGAGCACTTGGAGTTCAAACACATAAACACACCAAAAACACACAACCAAACATAGAGGAACACATAAGACTCGATCCAAAAGCTAAAAATCCAGCCGAAAGCGAACAAAACACTCTAAAAGCTTACCTTCAAGCCGATCTTCTTCTTCTTCTATCTAAAAACCGATGGAAAGCTCTGTTGTTCTTCTTTTGCAGCTGAAATCAGTTGGTGGAGCAGGGTAGTGGGCGGCCATGACCACCTTTTAAACATCATAATAATAAAGTTTACCTCTTGTACAACTTTAACCCCTTAACTTGAGTTATTTCACCTTTCTTTCTTTATACTTCTCTTTTCTTTTCCTTTTTTTCTAAATTTCTGGGTGTTACATGATTATTTAATCTAAGTTGATCATGCCTAAAGACTCAATTAAGAAATTAAATCTCACTGAGTCAAAGGCTTTAGTGAATAAATCAGCAAGTTGATTTATTGTATCCACTTTAATCAACTTGATTAAACTTTTTTCTGAACAATCTCTCAAAAAATAATATCTGATTTCTATGTGTTTTGTTTTACTATGTTGCACTGGATTAGCAGTGATGAACATAGCAGCTGAGTTATTAATGTATATTGGTGTTTGAAGAAAGTTGTAACCATAATCAAGTAATTAGTTTTGCAACCATAAAACTTGAGAGCAACCGGCTGAAGCAGCTATGTACTCAGCCTCTGCTGGGATACTGATACATTTATTTGCTTTTTGCACTACCAAGAAAAAAGTCTTGGTCCTATGAATTGACAACCTCCAGTTGTTGATTTTTTGTTGTTGTTTCATCCTCCAAAGTCACTATCTGAATATGAGTAGAGTTTAAAGTCTCCTTCTTTGGGATACCAAAGTCCAAGAGCTGGTTTCCCTTTAATGTATCTGAAAATTCTCTTCACTGCATTCAAGTGTGACTCCTTAGGGTCTGATTGGTACCTAGCATAAACACACATAGCAAACATTATGTCAGGTCTGCTGGCAGTTAAATACATTAATGATCCTATCATAGATCTATATAATCTTTGATCAACAGAGTTCCCTATAGGATCTGGGACAATCTTATCTATTGTTGATGCTAGTGTTTTGCATGAAGATGAATCAACAAGGTTATACTTCTTCAAAATTTGATTCACATACTTCTCTTGATTAATGAAGATGCCATTTGGCTTCTTTCTAATGAACTTGTAAGCCAAGAAAGAATGTTAGCTCTCCCATGGAACTCATTTGAAACTCAGATTTCATCAGACATTCAAATTCTTCACACAATCTCTTGTTTGTTGATCCAAATATGATATCATCTACATATACTTGAACAACTAAGAGATCTTGATGTTCATGTTTCAGGAAGAGAGTCTGATCAATTTTTCCTCTTTTGTAACCATGCTTGAGTAAGAAAGATGACAGTGTATCATACCACTTTCTTGGGGCCTGATGAATTCCATACAAAGCTTTGTCAAGCTTGTATACCTTGTGCGGATAATCAGGATCTTCAAAGCCTGGTGGCTGAGCAACATAGACTTCTTCATCATTTTTACCATATAAGAAGGCACATTTTACATCCATCTGGTAAATTGTGAACTTCTTATGTGATGCTAGGCTAGAAAGACTCTAATGGCTTTAATCCTTACAACAGGAGCAAAGACTTTATCATAGTCTATTCCTTCTTCCTGAGTATAACCTTATGCTATCAGCCTTGCTTTGTTTCTCATAATAATGCCTCTATCATCTAGTTTGTTCTTAAATAGCCACCTTATGCTAATTAGATAATAGCCTTCAGGAAGATAAACTAAATTCCAGACTTTTTGTTTTCTGAATTGCTGAAGTTCTTCTTGCATTGCTTCAATCCAGCTGTTATCTTTTAATGCTACAGTGATGTTAGGAGGGACCACTTGTGAAAGAAAGCAAGAGAATAGACAAATGTTAGCTGCTCCCCCTTGTCTTCTTGTAGTTCTGTCATTAAGATCACCTATCATGTTTTCAATGGGATGATACTTATGAATTCTGGATGTTGGTATTGATTCAACTTGAATTAGTGATGTTGGTTGATGGAGATGGAGTCAGCTGGGATGGGAAATCCACAAAGTAGTCAAAATTCCCATGTGGCTGATCTTTTGACGCTGAATTATGTTTATCTATATCAGTTTGTATTTCTACAGATGTAGGCATAGCATCTGCAACAGCTATAGGTACAACTACAAATGATGTAGTTTGTTGATCTGCATGTGTGGGTTGTGGTTGTTGAATGTTTTCTGTTGAATTGTGAACTTTAACTAAATGTAATGGGTCATCTCCGGAAGTAGTAAAATCTACGGATGTAGAAGGAACTTCTGCGGATGTAGAAGGAAATTCTGTAGATGTAGACCTATTGTTTCCATCAAGATGATCTTTGCTTGTTTGAATTGGACCAGGATCAGTAGCATTTTAAGTAAGTGACTGGACTACTCTTGGTGGATCAGCTGTCAATGGCACTTCAGCCATGTTTGGAGGAACATAAGGATAACATGTATCCGAAGGACCTGTCACATTCAAATAACTTGTTTTAAATAAGTTTGTTAATGCATCTATATCAAACAACCAAGATGATCCTTTTACAGATTTTGGAAACAAAGATTCATTAAAAGATACATTAGGAGTTTCTTCCATAATGTTTTCATGTGGAACATAGACTTTGTATGATATAGATGTTGATGAGTAACCAACAAAGAAATCATTATAGGCTTTTTCTGCAAACTTTCCTAATTGATCTTTTGTGTTTAAGATGGACACATGACACCCAAAAGCTCTAAAATATCCTATGTAAGGTTTTTTTTAAATAAAAGCTCATATGGTGTTTTATTATGTTCTTTGAAAATTAATGTCCTGTTTTGAACATTGCATGCTGTGTTCATAACTTCTGCCCAGAATGTGATTGGCAACTGTGAATCAACAAGCATTGTTCGCTGCTTCAATAAGAGTTCTATTTCTTCTTTCAGCAACTCCATTCTGTTATGGTATTCTTGGTGCATTGAATTGTCTTGATATGCCTTTGTTCCTGTAAAAGGAATCTAAAATATGATTAACAAATTCAGTTTCATTATCACTTCTTAAGATTTTGATTTTTAGATCAAGTTGATTTTCAATCTTAGTGATAAACTCTATCAATGTTTCTGATGTTTCACTTTTATGTTTTAAGAAAAAGACCGATGTGAATCTAGTGAAATCATCAACAATCACCAAATAGTATTGTCTTTTTTCAATGCTCATGATATTAGTTTGACAAAAAAGGTCCATGTTCAACAGTTTGGGTGGTGTTGTGTTTGTGTTAATTGTTTTGGATTTATGAGACACTCTATGTTGTTTTCCATTGAAACATGATGAACAGTGATTAGAACAATAAAATTCTTTCTTTGAAAGGCAAATGACTAAGTCATTTTTGACCAACTTATTCATGTTCTTTAAGTTAGAGTGAACCATTCTTCTATGCCATAGTTAAGATTCATCTTCTGATGTCTTAGAAATCAGGCATGTTTCATGTTTGTTATAGATGTGTTGTTCATATCCAAAACATATGTGTTGACTTTTCTTGGTGCTTTAAGAAGGATCCAGTCTTTTGGAATTTTAAAACCTAGCTTAAGAATGTAATAATAGTTAGTATCAAAGAAAGTATATAGTTTTGATCACAAATTTGAGAGACACTTAATAAAGTGAATTGTAAATGTTCACAGAAGTTAACTTTCTCAAATTTTAGAACACCGTTGGTTACCATTCCTTCAACAATGATTTTGCCTCCCTTCTTATCCCCACCAAATGCTACAAAGGAAGCATTTTTATGTTTGAAGTCATGGAGGAGGGAACAGTTTCCCGTCATGTGCCTGGAACAGCCACTGTCAACATACCACTTGTTGTCAGTCCTCCCTGGATGTTCCTCTCTGGCCATTATGGAACTTTGTTTTCTATATTAGCCATCAAAGCCTGATTTTCTTCTAGTACTTCCTTCTCGTACATGCTCCAGTCACAAGTACCATCCTGCAAAATAATCAAACCAGTTTCTTTAGAATTATTAGTACCTGTTAAAGAGCCTGTGGCTGGTGGGGATGAGTTTGTTAGCTGTGGTTGCTTGAAGCTCCTCTGATTTGCTTGTCTTGTATCTGTTGTTGATTGCTGATTGTTATTGAATTCCCTTGAGAAGTGACCATACATATTACATTTATAACACCTCACCTTGGATTTGTCAACACCAGTTTTTGTTGTTCTGCCTCCCACTAACAATCCCTTGTTTCTCTTCATGTACATTTTGGCTCTATAAGCAATCTTGGCCATTTGCCATTGCAGATCCATCTCTTCTACTTCATCTGGTTGAAGTTCTTCATGGTCTTGCTGACAGAAGTAGGCAGGAGTCAAGGTACTTCCCAAGTAGGCTTGAAAGCTTGAACTGAAAGCTGCAAAGGCTGCATTTTGTTTTTCTGATTCCAGAACCACAGTAATTGGTTTGTTTAATTGCTGGCTTTGTTGGATTTGGAGTCATCTGACTTTCCTTTTGCTTTTTTGTTTTTATTGTTTTGAGAGTTCAACTTGGAGGGCTTGGTAGCATAGAAGCCAGTTTCCTCTTTAGTATCACTTTCAACATAAGAGTTATCCTCATCATCATTAGAGATGAAGGAACTTCCAACACCCTTAGTTTCTTTGAATTGGTACGGTGCTATAGGTGCTTTAACACTCTTGTTTCTGGTTTTCTTGTCTAATTCCAAAGCTTCTACCTTTGCAACCAGAGTGTCCAACCCAATTGCCTTCAGATCAATAGTATTCTTGAACATGGACACAGTGTGTGTCCAGCTTTCTGGTAATGAATGAAGCATCTTCTTGTTTAACTCCTCGTTGTTGTAATTCAGTTCAAAGATATTCATCTCTGTAACTAGTTGCATAAACCTGTGGAGTTGTTGAGGAACAGAATCACCCACAATATGATGAAAAGTCTCATATTGAGAGTGAAGTGTATCCTTTTTTATGCTCCTTATCTCGTCACTTCCTTCACACAAAGTGTGCAGGATTTTCCATAACGAGTTTGCTGTTTTATATGATTTACACCTGATCAAGAGATCTTCAGGCAAAGCCATAGTAAACATACTATATGCTTTGATGTCAATCTTGACTCTCTTGGCATCATCAGGTGACAGATTTTTTAAACTTATGGGTTGATTGTTGTCTTTATAGTCCGGTCCTGAAGCAGGTGGAATATAAGGACCTTCAGTAATCGACACCCATAAATCAGAATCTGTGTAATTAATATGATTTCTAAATCTGATTTTCCAAGTTTTAAAATCAGATTTATTTTCCAACTTCAGAGGTTGATAAGCGCCAACCACTGAATTGTTCATGTTAATTAACTTGATTAAATAAACACCAATTAAACAAATAAAACTGATAGATCAATTGATCTAGATCAATGAGCACGTGGCTCTGATACCACCTGATAATCCAAGGATCGTTGTAGGAATTATCAATTTGATTTTAACAAGTATTGATCGCGGAATTATCAATACATGCTGTTTAATGGATTGTTTATCAAAAGTTGAAATCGATGAACAAAGAAGAACAACTAGAATAACTAAACGTAATAATGCAATCCACAGATTGTTTTCAATTGCTCTTCATTCACAATATATTGATTATAATTGATTATAATGCTATATGTTCTTGATGCTTGATATTTCTATCTTGTTAATGTTTTTATTGATCAATCTTCATCGATCAATATATACACCTAATTATGTATAGATATCTTCCTATTTTGTTCCTATTTTCTAGCTAATATATTGCTATTCTGTATTGATATTCTATTTCTATATGTGCGAATCCTTGCCTTGTTTATCGACATAGGAGTTCACAATTTACATAGGAAATTGTAAATTACATAAAGAATATTGTTGATGTGATGTGGAATATTCTGTTGACATAATTATCCTTTGTCGTCATTGATTTGATGATATTGCTCTGACATGTTGACTTGTTGACTTTTTGTTTCGCACTTGATGATTTGAAACAATACAAGTTTGCTAATCTTCCATAGGAATTGGTCTTCCGTAGGAAGTTCTTCTTCCGCAGCAATTAGTCTTTCGCAGCAACACTTTGTCTTCAGCATTTGTTCTTTAGTGGTTATGCTTCCGCAGGAGTTCTAGTTCTTGTTCTTCAGCAGCAAGCTCTCCTTCAGCAGCTCCACTTGATCTTTGGTCTTGTTCAGCAGTTGTTGTTCTTCCATAGGAGATCTACGGAAGCACAAACTTCAGTTATGCTCCGGAGAGCATCTACGGAAGAACACTTATTGATCCGTAGGTTGTTCTAACACTTAATCAATTTTTCAAATTGACCAAGTTTGATGTTTTCTGTAATAACACACACAATAATATGGGTTACTATATAATTCATGCATTACATTATATTATCAAAAAGAGAATTACAATGATTAATTACAAGAGTTGACAAGTCAACTAAACCAATACATTTGATCTAGTTCTAACAATTTCTCGTGTCCCCACACCTCCCAACAAAACAGGAAAGCGGAATGTATGATTCGGCGCCTAAACGAAATCATGCTTTGCTTGCTTACATATGCTTCCATACCACCCAAATTTTAGGTCGATGCCTTACATGTGGCGGTTTACCTCCACAACATTCTCCCCACCAAAGTCCTTCATGATACCACCCCTCTAGCCACTCTTTACTTACTTAACCTTACATACGAACACTTACGCATGTTCGACTGAGCCTGTTACCCAAATCATTCTCTCACGACATGTTACCTTTGATGAGACAACCTTTCCCTTTGCCTCCAATCCTACTTCACCACCACCCGATTACTCTTTCCTTGACACCGATCCTTCACCACTTATCTTTGACCAAACCCAGCCTGTCTCCCGCCCTACCACATCCCCTTTGCCCTCTCTCACCCAACCTTCTATCCCACCACGACACCATCCTACCAACCCCTATACACACACCTATCACCATCGACCTAAACAACCACCCCCTCGGCCCCCTCCCACCCGATCCTCAACAACCAACCCCACCAGCCGACACCACCACACCTTCTCTAGCCCCAGCCCCCAAAAAGCTTTCCACCCATAATCCCCCCTCCACCACCGCCACCACGCACCTCTCACCCCACCCAACAACACCCTATGACCACTCGACCACCGCCACCACGCACCTCTCGCCCCACATGCATGTGTAATGAGTGGATGATTTCTGGGAAGAAATTGGTTCCGAGAGACCTCAGTCATTGTTAGTTGACTATATGTTGTAGATGTAATGTGTACAATAGCATGAGTCTTTGTGGACCATCAATGTTTCTTTTACTGTCCTGTAACTTGTTATAGTTGGCAATCGAAACAAGTTATTTAGACTATACCGTTCTCTCTCCCTCTCATGCACACACTCTTTCTCTGTGTATGTATATACATATTGAGTTAATGTTATCAATCGTAAGCCTACATGAGCCATCATCCCTTAATTAAGTGTGAGCATGATTGTGATTGTGTCAGACTTGATCTATATTTTTTCTCACACTTTCCGTATAAGTTATTTATGATTCCTATTATCAGAGTTTATTAGAATGATCGTTCAACTGATAATCCCCGTGTCATTCTCCCAAAGTAAGTTTTAGTATTAGGGATAGGGTTGTTTAGCTTATCTTACCTTAGAATTAGCTTTCCTTTTATCTTTGACATGCGATTAGATAACCCTTCTCTATTTTTGAATGTGATGTTAGTGTTCCTATCAAACTTGTTCTCTAGGCGTTGACCTTGGCATACGTTATCGCTACTCTTCGTGTTATGGTGAAGTTACTCTATATGAGGTTAAGTGGGATTGTTCGCCCATAACGTCACATAGGACTTAAATTCGGCTCCAATTTAATTGCCTGAAGGTGGTTTGAAGTAGTTCCCTCTCTATTCTTGCAACATACAAATTTCTTATTTGGTCACTGTTCTTCTTGTTCGAAAATCGCACAAACATACATACTTTTGTTCCTCAGACTAAACTTTATTTGATTGAACGCTTGGATTGAACCCTAAATTATTTCAATCTTAAATCATCATGCTACTCTCAAATCATTCAAGTTTTTTGTTTATGCTTAATATTTTTTTTAGTTTTAGTGTATTAAAGTTGTTTGTTAATTGTAAGGCCCTGTTCCTGGGAAACCACATAGTTGGTCATTCATAGCACTTTTCATATTAAAACACATTCAAATTCATCAAAATAAGAAACCCTTGCAGCGGAATAATTTAATAAAAACCATAGCATGCATTAACCATTACTTTTGCCAAGAAAAACATTGTTGTTGCTGGTTATAAAAAGAACATCTAGTTGCTTTTCAAAACAAAAATAACTTTTCAGCGTGCGTAAGGCCCCGTTCCCGGGATGCTTATAGCTGGACTGTCATTGCATAAAATATTTAAAACATACATTACTGTTGCAGCAGAATTTAAAAACTTTCATTAGTAATTAAAAACATGTCATCACATTACATCATTATTACATTTCAAATATGACATTATAACAAAACGTGGATGCCAGTCTCAAAACATCCCCAGCAGCGTATGCATCCATGCCTGCAACTCCTCAGCATCAACAAAATACTTGCCAACTATCAAGCATACAAAAAGTCAGCGAATCTGAGTGAGTTCTAGTTTATAAATAAAATACTTTTCGTTAAATCATAACCTTCACAATCGTACACGATCACACATTATACGTACACATTGATAATATTTATTTATTATCTTCATCACCGTTCATTCGTTCATCATTACATCTTTTACCATTAATCAGATCCTGTCTCATGCAATACCCCTTACTCATGTCCGAAGACTGATACTGTGTCGGGGCCTGTAAACAAACCCCCGACTCATGTCCGAAGACCGACACAGTACCGGGGTACGCGACAAGGATCCTGTCTCTGTTTGCAACACCCCCGACTCGTGTCCGAATACTGATACTGTGCAGGGGCCTGTAAACAAACCCCCGACTCATGTTCGAAGACCGACACAGTACCGGGGTGAGCATCACGACCTCATTCGGGTCAATCTCATGGATTACCCCCATACGAGTCATTATTACACTCCCTTCACAGTTTATCTCAAGGAAAGACTCCCCAGGTGCATCCTTTGGGTTAGCTAAACTGCACACAGTTGAGCTAACGACAACATGGTCGTGCACCTCCATTCAATTTGCTTGCAAGACTTTCATTCATTCGTTACGTTCAACTTTTCATTATAGTTATCTTTCACTTCTTTACATAATACTTTAAGTATGCTCATTCATACATCATACCACGTAAAGTCATAACATCATACATAACGTATAATATAACGTAATACATACGCTTTGAAAACCGTACGAAGAAAGATAACACATCACACACACACACACACATCATAAACCCCATCACAACGTCATGCATACATCAAGCATAAGCCATCACATCACAACAGCACCTATCTCAACAATCTACCTCTTAAAACCCCTTAGAAAATCCTAAGTCCAAAATGAGGCACATGAACATTTCAGGCGCATAAGCATAAAAATTCTAAGTATAAAATAGTCTGGGCGCATTAGCACTATGCAGGCGCATGAGCCCTGCTTACGCGCATTACCACTATGCAGGCGCATGAGCCCTGCTTAGGCGCACCAAGACTTAGGCGCATGAGCAACTCTGGGAGCATGGGCACTATTCGGGTGCATGGCCAACACTTAGGCGCATCAACCCTTATTCTGGGTTCATGAACTACTGTTCAGGCGCATGTCCACTATTTGATTTTAACCAGTATTGATCGCGGAATTATCAATACCTACTGTTTAATGGGTTGTTTATCAAAAGTTTAAATTGATGAACAAAGAAGAACAACTAGAATAACTAAACGAAATAATGCAATATACAGATTGTTTTCAATTGCTCTTCATTCACAATCAATTGATTATAATTGATTATAATGCTATATGTTCTTGATACTTGATATTGCTATCTTGTTAATGTTTTTATTGATCAATCTTCATCGATCAATATATACACCTAATTATGTATAGATATCTTCCTATTCTGTTCTTATTTTCTAGCTAATATATCGCTATTCTGTATTGATATTCTGTTTCTGTATGTGCGAATCCTTGCCTTGTTTATCGGCATAGGAGTTCACAATTTACACAGGAAATTGTAAATTACATAAAGAATATTATTGGTGTGACGTGGAATATTCTGTTGACATAATTATCCTTTTCCGTCATTGATTTGATGATATTGCTCTGACATGTTGACTTGTTGACTTTTTGTTTCGCACTTGATGATTTGTAACAATACAAGTTTGTTAATCTTTCGTAGAAATTGGCCTTCCGTAGGAAGTTCTTCTTCCGCTGCAATTAGTCTTTCGCAGCAACACTTTGTCTTCAGCATTTGTTCTTCAGTGGTTGTGCTTCCGCAGGAGTTCTTGTACTTGTTCTTCAGCAGCAAGCTCTCCTTCAGCAGCTCCACTTGATCTTTGGTCTTGTTCAGCAGTTGTTGTTCTTCCGTAGGAGATCTACGGAAGCACAAACTTCAGTTATGCTCCGGAGAACATCTACGGAAGAACACTTATTGATCCATAGGTTGTTCTAACACTTACTCAATTTTTCAAATTGACCAAGTCTGATGTTTCCTGTAATAACACACACAAAACTATGGGTTACCATATAGTTCATGCATTACATTATATTATCAAAAAGAGAATTACAATGATTAATTACAAGAGTTGACAAGTCAACTAAACCTATACATTTGATCTAGTTCTAACAATTTCTCGTGTCCCCACACCTCCTAACAAAATAGGAAAGCGGAATGTATGATTTGGTGCCTATACGAAATCATGCTTTGCCTGCTTACACATGCTTCCATACCACCCGAATTTTAGGTCGATGCCGTACATGTGGCGGTTTACCTCCACAACATTCTCCCCACCAAATTCATTCATGATACCCCCTCTAGCCACTCTTTACTTACTTAACCTTACGTACGAACACTTACGCATGTTCGACTGAGCCTGTTACCCAAATCATTCTCTCACGACTTGTTACCTTCGATGAGACAACCTTTCCCTTTGCGTCTAATCCTACTTCACAACCACCCGATTACTCTTTCCTTGACACCGATCCTTCACCATTTATCTTTGACCAAACCCAGCTTGTCTCCATCCCCACCACATCCCCTTCGCCATCTCCCACCCAACCTTCTATCCCACCACGACACCATCCTACCAACCCCTATACACACACCTATCACCGTCGACTTAAACAACCACCCCCCTCGGACGCCTCCCCACACGATCCTCAACAACCAACCCCACCAGCCGACACCACCACACCTTCTCTAGCCCCAGCCCCCAAAAAGCTTTCAACCCACAATCCCCCCTCCACCACCGCCACCAATCACCTCTCACCCCACCCAACAACACCCTATGACCACTCGACCACCGCCACCACGCACCTCTCGCCCCACACGCATGTGTAATGAGTGGGTGATTTCTGGGGAGAAATTGGTTCCGAGAGACTTCAGTCATTGTTATTTGACTATATGTTGTAGATGTAATCTGTACAATAGCATGATTCTTTATGGACCATCGATGTTTCTTTTACTGTCCTGTAACTTGTTATAGTGGGCAATCAAAACAAGTTATTTAGACTATACCGTTCTCTCTCCCTCTCATACAAACACTCTCTCTCTATGTATGTATATACATATTGAGTTAATGTTATCAATAATAAGCCTACATGAGCCATCATCCCCTAATTAAGTGTGAGCATGATTGTGATTGTGTCAGACTTGATCTATATTTTTCTCGCACTTTCCGTATAAGTTATTTATGATTCCTATCATCAGAGTTTATTTGAATGATCGTTGAAGTGATAATCCCAGTGTCATTCTCCCAAAGTAAGTTTTTGTAATAGGGATAGGGTTGTTTAGCTTATCTTACCTTAGAATTAGCTTTCCTTTTATCTTTGACATGCAATTAGATAACCCGTCTCTATTTTTGAATGTGATGTTAGTGTTCCTATCAAACTTGTTCTCTAGGCGTTGACCTTGGCATACGTTATCGCTACTCTTCGTGTTATGGTGAAGTTACTCTATATGAGGTTAAGTGGGATTGTTCGCCCTTAAAGTCACATAGGACTTAATTTCGGCTCCAATTTAATTGCCTGAAGGTGGTTTGAAGTAGTTCCCTCCCTATTCTTGCAACATACAAATTTCTTATTTGGTCACTGTTCTTCTTGTTCGAAAATCGCACAAACATACATACTTTTGTTCCTCAGACTAAACTTTATTTGATTAAACGTTTGGATTGAACCCTAAATTATTTCAATCTTAAATCATCATGCTACTCTCAAATCATTCAAGTTTTTTGTTTATGCTTAATATATTTTTTAGTTTTAGTGTATTAAAGTTGTTTGTTAATCGTAAGGCCCCGTTCCCGGGAAACCACATAGTTGGTCATTCATTGCACTTTTCATATTAAAACACATTCAAATTCATCAAAACAAGAAACCTTTACAGCGGAATAATTTAATAAAAACCATAGCATGCATTAACCATTACTTTTTCCAAGAAAAACATTGTTGTTGCTGGTTATAAAAAGAACATCTAGTTGCTTTTCAAAACAAAAATAACTTTTCAGCGTGTGTAAGGCCCCGTTCCCGGGATGCTTATAGCTGGACTGTCATTGCATAAAATATTTAAAACATACATTACTGTTGCAGCAGAATTTAAAAACTTTCATTAGTAATTAAAAACATGTCATAACATTACATCATTATTACATTTCAAAATATGACATTATAACAAAACGTGGATGCCAGTCTCAAAACATCCCCAGCAGCGTATGCATCCATGCCTGCAACTCCTCAGCATCAACAAAATACTTGCCAACTATCAAGCATACAAAAAGTCAGCGAATCTGAGTGAGTTCTAGTTTATAAATAAAATACTTTTCGTTAAATCATAATCTTCACAATCGTACGCGATCACACATTATACGTACACATTGATAATATTTATTTATTATCTTCATCATCATTCATTCGTTCATTCATTACATCTTTTACCATTAATCAGATCCCGACTCATGTCCAAAGACCGATACTGTATCGGGCCTGTAAACTAATCCCCGACTCATGTCTGAAGACCGACACAGTACCGGGGTACGCGACAAGGATCCCGTCTCTGTTTGCAACACCCCCGACTAGTGTCCGAAGATTGATACTGTGCAGGGGCCTGTAAACAAACCCCCGACTCATGTCCGAAGACCGACACAGTACCGGGGTGAGCATCACGACCTCATTCGGGTCAATCTCACGGATTATACCCCCATACGAGTCATTATTAGACTCCCTTCACAATTTATCTCAAGGAAAGACTCCCCGTGTGCATCTTTCGGGTTAGCTAAACCGCACACAGTTGAGCTAACGACAACATGGTCTTGCACCTCCATTCAATTTGCTTGCAAGACTTTCATTCATTCGTTACGTTCAACTTTTCATTATCGTTATCTTTCACTTCGTTACATAATACTTTACGTATGCTCATTCATACATCATACCACGTAAAGTCATAACATCATACATAACGTATAATATAACGTAATACATATGCTTTGAAAACCGTTTAACGAAGAATGATAACACATCACACACACACACACACATCATAGGCGCATCAACCCTTATTATGGGCTCATGAACTACTGTTCAGGCGCATGTCCACTATTTGGGCGCATCACCTTGGGCGCATGAGGACAGTTAGGAGCATGAGAACTTTCTAAAAATTTCTAAGCTGCCAATAATCACCCGAAACCTTTCTAACACTACCCAAACACAGATCTAACATACTAAGGCCCTTAAAACATACTAACAACAATTCTAACCACCAAAACAACATCAAAACTTTCATCACAAAACATCATTCAAACAAATTGCAGAAACATTCGGTTAACTCTTTAAAACGTTTATTCGGTATGCATAATAGCTCCAAGAAGTTGAAAATCAGTAAAAGAGGGGTTCTAGAACTCACCTTGAAGCAGATCTTCGAACTAAACACCCCCACTAGCAATTCAGCTCCAAATTCCCAAACACAAGCACTAAAACATCAAGAACTTCGGTCAAGAAATTGTGAATTCGGTTAAAACCGAACATATACTTGAGAAACTAACCTTTTGCAGCTTCTTCTTCCTTTCTCTCTTTAGAACCAAGAGTTCTCCTTCTCTCTTCCTTTTCAGCTGAGAATAATGGGATGGAAGAAGAAGTGGGCGGCCATACCCCCATTTAAATTAAAATAATGGACTTTTGTGCTTTTTACACTTTTCCCCCTTCTACTTGTGTCCATATTGTTTTCTTTCTAGATACTTTTCTTTTCGTTGCCTTTTTAATAAAATTAGGGGTGTTACAGCGTGTCATGGATGCCAGTCTTTATTTGCCATGTAGCTTCAACCTCGTGCCATTCCCAGCAACACCATTACCTGCCAACTGATATGCATATAAAAAGTCAGCATTGCTGAGTAAGTTCTAGTTTAATAATATAGAAAATATACTTTTGTAAACTTCACTTGGTGATCATTCATCATTATACATAATCAATCATTAAGAGATTCTTTATCTTTCTTTCTTACATTATCTTTCACTTTTATTGTCTAGGTTTGCACAAACCAAGAGCCTATATTGTTGGTTGGCAAAAAATACCGAACCCCTGTTGGCAAATGTTTATTTTGGTAGCTAATCCATTCGACAGTTGACCAACACTACTAGACACGAAGCCTGCTCATGAATATGGGCCCTATTGATTTGGTCACCCCAGATGTGCATCCTGAATCAACCACACATCAGTTGAGTTAACAACAACAAGGTCGTGCACCTCATTCCATTATGCTTGTAAGGCTTTCCATTAATTGTAAGGGCCCGAGGGTAACATTCATTAAGTTCCACTGTCTTCTTTTATTTCTTTGTGTCCACTTGGTTATGAATAATACTTTTAAGAATATTCACTGTTTTAATAATCATATATCATGAAGTATAATAATAATTATCCATAACAAGCAGCCCATAAGAAGAGAATCAAACATTAAAAACATTAAACAAGCATAATCTTTCCTTATACATAAGTACTTAACACTTAAATTCTTTTCCCAAAATTTCAGAATAATTCTAAGTCCCCAAAGTAATGCGAATGAATGTAAACCAATACGAATAAAAGTCTTCAGAAAATATTCTAAGTGTCTAAAAGTATGCGGATGATCCAAATGCGGATGAACAAGTCCAATGCGGATGAACAATACTAAATGTTGAAGAACAAAGGAAAATGCGGATGAACAATGCTCACAGCGGACAGCCAAAGTCCATAACGGATGAGTAAAACACTAAGTGTACTCACAGCAGATGGTTAAAAGGTTCACAGCGGATGAACAATGCCCACAGCGGACAACCAAAGTCCACAGCGAATAACCAAGTCCACAACGGACAATCTAAATGCCTAAGTGTCCACAGCGGACAGGAAAAGTCCACAGCGGACATGCAAGTCCACAGTGGACAGTCTAATTGTCACAAGTGTCCACAGTGGACGGCTAGTGTCCACAACGAACACCAAGTCTATCACATGCGATTCAACTTACTCAATTTCCAATCCCCATACATCCTTTTAAGCATATTCTTAGCTTAGATCTATCGGTCTAACACTTAGAACATCTTAAACATTCATACAATCATTATGAAAATCATAAAACATATCTATATCATCATAAGCAACCGTACCATACATGGAGAATCAAAACTTGATTCAAAAACATCAGTTTAGTATGCATATCAGCCCCAAATAAGTAGAAAACATTTAAAAGAGGGGATCTAGAACTCACCTCTAACTGCTTTCGAGTAAAACTCCTCCAAACCCCAGAGCAACCTGAAGTTCTAGCACCTAAACACACGAAAACACATAACCAAACACATAGAAACACTTAAAGATCGGTCCAGAAGGTGAAAACCCAACTGAATCGAGAAGAACACCATGAAATCTTACCTTTCGAAGACTTTCTCTCTTTAAAACCGGGTGAAGCTTCTTCTTCTTACTTCAGCCAATATTTCTTGCATGAACAAGAGAAGTATGGGCGGTCGTATCACCTTTTTGAACCCATTGTGGGCAAGTTTGGCCCTTGCCTGCTTTTAACCCCTTGTTTTACAATAATTCTCTTTTTCTCCCTTGGTTTCTTTTCTTTTCTTCATGTTGAAATTTCCCGGGTGTTACAAGTCCACCCCCCTTATATAGGTTTCGTCCCCGAAACCTGTCACTCCTCGAACAGCTGTGGGTAATGCTATCTCATCTATTCCTCAGTCTCCCACGTAGACTCGGATCCCTTCCTGTGTCTCCACTGTACTCGCACCAGTGGAACCATTTATTTCGTAGCCTCTTCTCTTTTCTGTCAATGATGGCCTTTGGCTTCTCTACATAATTGAGCCGTTCATCCACCTCGATATCCTCAAGTGGCATGATCATATCCTCCTCAGCTAAGCACTTCCTCAAATGAGATACATGGAATGTTGGATGAATTCCACTTAACTCATCGGGTAGCTCCACTCGATAGGCCACCTCTCCTACTCGGGCAATGATTCGGAAAGGACCTATGTACCTCGGACTTAACTTTCCCCGCTTCCTAAACCGGATGATCCCTTTCCAAGGTGAGACCTTCAGCATGACTCTATCACCCACCTTGAATTCAATCGATCTACGTCTCTTTTCGGCATACGAATTCTGTCTATCCTTTGCCGCCTTCATAAAGGCCTTAATCTTTTCCAACTTTTCGGTCATAGCCTCTATCATCTCAACGCTCCATATCTCCTTTTGCCCGATGTCACCCCAACATACAGGCGTTCTACACTTCCTACCATATAGCATCTCATATGGAGGCATACCAATGGTGGTATGATAACTGTTGTTATATGAGAATTCGGCTAACTGTAAGTGTTCGTCCCAACTTCCTCTGAAATCAATGACGCGTGCTTGTAGCATATCCTCCAGCGTCTAAATCGTCCTGTCCGACTGACATTCTGTCAGAGGATGGTAAGCCGTACTGATATATAACCTCGTCCCCATCATATCATGAAATCTTTTTCAAAACTTATATGTAAACCGAGTGTCACGATCAGACACGATAGACATCGATACACCATGACGGGTCACTATCTCTTTGATGAATAGATCCGCCAACCTCTCATATGAATACGTCTAGCGGATCGGTAGAAAGTGAGCATTCTTCATCAAACGATCAACTATCACCCATATGGCATCGTATCCCCTTACCGTATGCGGTAACTTCGTAATGAAGTCCATGGTGATGTGCTCCCATTTCCACTCGGGTATATCCAAGGGTTGGATCTTCCCGTATGGCTTCTGGTGCTCCGTCTTCACTTGTAAACAAGTAAGGCACTTAATCACATACCCCGCCATATCGCGCTTCATTCCCGGCCACCAGTAATCTTTCTTCATATCATGATACATCTTGTAGCACCGGGATGAATAGAGTATCGAGTCTTGTGAGCCTCATCAATAATCTTCCTATGCAGACCCCTATAACGAGGAATCCACATCCGCCCCGATCGAGTCTGTACACCAAGAGTGTTCTCCCCCAACTCGACGACTAGACCTTTCATCCTTTCGGAGTTAATCTGATCTTCTTTAAGCGCTTCATCCTGAAATTTTTTAGTCTGCTTCATCACATCGGAGGTCATAACCAACTGATAAGCTTTCACCCGAATCGACTCGGGTTTCTCTTTTCGGCTAAGGGCATCCGCCACCACGTTGGCCTTGCCCGGATGGTAATGGATCTCACAATCATAGTCTTTGATAAACTCTAAACATCTCTTTTGCCTCATATTGAGATCCTTCTGCTCGAAGAAGTACTTCAAACTTTTATGATCAGTGAAGATGGTGCACTTTGTCTCGTACAGGTAGTGCCTCCGAATCTTCAATGCAAAGACCATAGCCGCCAACTCTAAGTTATGAGTAGGGTAGTTAGCCTCATGGATCTTCAACTGTCGGGACACATAGGCTATAACCCTTCCCCGTTGCATCAGCACGTAATCCAATCCCGAATAAGAAGCATCTGAATAGACCACTAAGTCTTCATTCCTTTCGGATAACGTCAAGACAGGAGCTTGAGTCAATCTTGTCTGTACATCTTCGAAAGCATTCTCCTGCTCTTGACCCCATACTAACTTCACATCCTTATGGGTCAATTTGGTCAAAGGTGAAGCTATCTTGGAGAAGTCTTGGATGAATCATCTGTAGTAGCCCGCCAAACCAAAGAAACTACGAATCTCAGATGGCATCTTTGGAGACTTCCATTGCATTACCTCCTCCACCTTTGCCGGGTCCACCATAATCCCTTCAGAATTAACCACTTGACCCAAAAACTGAACTTCCCACAACAAGAACGCGTATTTGGAGAACTTAGCATACAACTTCTCTCTTCTAAGCATCTCCAATACCTCGCGAATGTGACCGGCATGCTCTTCTTCGCTCTTTGAATAAATCAGAATATCATCGATAAACACAATCACTGATTTATCCAACATCGGCCGATGCACCTGATTCATCAAATCCATAAAAGCAGATGACGCTTTGGTTAAACCGAAAGACATAACAAGGAATTCGTAATGCCCATATCACGTTTGAAATGCGGTCTTTGAGATATCCTGTTCTTTAACTCTTAGCTGATGATGACCACATAGGAGATCTATCCTTAAGAACCAGCTGGCACCTTGGAACTAATCAAACAAGTCATCAATCCTCGGTAGTGGGTACCGGTTCTTCACCATCAACTTGTTCAACTCATGGTAGTCGATGCACATCCTCATGCTACCGTCCTTTTTCTTTACAAACGAGACCGGAGCACCCCAGGGAGAGATACTCGGTCGGATGAACCCCTTATCTAATAACTCTTGCAGCTGAGTCATCAATTCCTTTATCTTAGAGGGAGCGAGATGATACGATGCCTTTGCAACAGGTTGGGCACCAGGTATCAGATCAATCTGGAACTCGATCTCGTGGTCAGGTGGCACCCCTGGTAGGTCTTCGGGAAACACATCGGGGAAATCGCATACTACTGGTACGCCTGACAGCTGAGGCACGGTAGCATCCACATCCTTCACATAAACCAGGTAAGCACCAAACACTCGTCTCATAAACTTCTCTGCCATGATCATAGAGATCACTCGTGGTGTAATGTACTCCTTATCTCCATGTACCGTAACCAAGCTGCCATTGGGCGCAGTCAA
The DNA here is from genome assembly GCA_025506505.1 of Flaveria sonorensis. Classification (NCBI taxonomy): domain Eukaryota; kingdom Viridiplantae; phylum Streptophyta; class Magnoliopsida; order Asterales; family Asteraceae; genus Flaveria; species Flaveria sonorensis. Next base: position 14,683,161 of record CM046435.1, on the reverse strand, counting down.
ACGAATCGTCTTCTTTCGGCACATGATCTTCGCTTCGTAGGCCGCTAACCAATCCATCCATAACACCACATCAAAACCTCCTAGGGCCATCACATACAATCTAGCAGGAAACTTATGACCGTCCAACTCTACGAGACAATCGTCTATCACATCAGTCACCTTGGTAGACTTTCCTATCGCTATCTTTACATGGAAGGGCACGTCTATCTTCTTATTCTTACCATGCATTACATGACAAAAGGTGGAAGATACAAAACTTCTACTAGCACCGGAATTGAAGAGCACATAAGCATACAATTGGTTTACCAAAAACATACCTGAAACTACTTCAGGGTCCACTTTGGCTTCTTCCCGGGTCATGTTGAATGCCCTTGCCTTGGCTTTGGTGCTCTCACTTCTCCCTTTCTCACCCATAGTCTGGGTGCCTAAGCTCCCTGCTCCACCCTTCCTGTAATCTCGGCCCGAGTGGCCTACTTCCCCGTATTGGTAATATCACTGTACCCTGCACTCTTTAGCATAGTGGCCTTTTCCTCCACACTTAAAACACCAGTTCGTCCCCACTCTACACTCACCCATGTGAACCTTCCCACACTTCCTACATTCCCTCCCGTTGTTCCTCTTACTCAATCCTGGGCGACGATCGTCAATCCTCATCTTCTTTTCCCCGATCCCATAGTTGTGACTCCTGAACCTCTTCCCATTACCATTCTTGTTCAAACTCTTTTCAACCTTCCTCCGAATTGGCACCAGGTCCCTCTCATCATACAATCTTCCAGACAAATCTACCACAGACCTAAACATGCTCAGTCAAACGCTTATCATGTTCCTCCTAATATCCACGGGCAAACACTTCATGTACCTCTGAATCTTCTTGGACTCCGGAGTTACTAGATCCGGCACAAGTCTTGCAAGTTCATTGAACTTAGAGGTATACTCTTGATGAGTCATGTTTCCAGCCTCCAAATGCAAAAACTCCTTCTTAATTTTGTCCAACTCCCGATGTGGACAATACTCCTCCAGTACCAGTTCCTTCAAATCTGACCACCTCATCCTTGCTATAGACCATTTTCCCTCGGCTTGGACAATGTTGTCCCACCAGCATAATGCCGAGTCAACGAAAGAATAGGAGGCAAACTTCACCTTCGGATCCTCCCCGCACTCACTGATGTCTAGGACTGCCTCTATCTCTCGAACCTAATGGTGAGCAGCAGTAGCACTAGCGTTACCATCAAAGGTTGGGGGTTTGTACCTCTGAAACGCCCCATAGGTGCACCCCTTAGCGGTCTCCTTCTCCTCCTCACTATCATCATCATCATGAATTACCACCTTTGGGCTAGATGGCTCTTCCTCTGCTTTCTGCTTCTTCCCAGCATCATCAGTTCTCTCACCCTCCTTTACAGCCCTTAACACTTCGGTCACCACTGAGGGCAACACATTTTGCATGACGTTGTAGACCTCGTCAGCAATAGCTTCCTTTACCGTAGACTTGAGGGTAGTTGATCCTGCACCCTCTTGGTGGCTATGGAGGTCTGTGTCCTCATGAATCGTCTCAGGAGCCTTAGCCTTGCTCCTAGTGACACGCAGCCTAGTAGTACGCCGGCCACGAGCACCACCTCGGGTTGCCTTCCTAGATTTTCTCTCCACCATAAAATCTACTTCCTATAAGATTGAAACACTAACAAGGTCATTCAAGGTAATAACTCGGATTATATCAAGTATAGTAAGTCCCTAATTACAGTGGCCAGTTGTGATTATCCACTTACTTTACTCTTCATCCCCAAGCATCCCCTATCCTGACTACATCAGTGTCCAAAATCTACTAAGAGCACATAAATCAAATAGAACACGCATATAATACTGGTTAACTTTATGAAAAATTACCTGATGGCACGTAGCTACTTGGGCTGGCATTCCTCCATTTGGTCCCATTTTCAGTTTAAGTTTAGGTTTTGAAAAATAATTTACCCAATTCTCTTAAACTATGGCTTTGATACCAACTTGTAAGGCCCCGTTCCCGGGAAACCCCACAGTTGGTCATTCATAGCACTTTTCATATTAAAACACATTTAGATTTATCAAAACAAGAAAACTTTGCAGTGGAATAATTTAATAAAAACCATAGCATGCATTAACTATTACTTTTGCCAAGAAATATATTGTTGTTGCTGGTTACAAAAAGAACATCTAGTTGCATTTCTAAACAAAAATAACTTTTCAGCGTGTCATGGATGCCAATCTTTATTTTCCAGGTAGCTTCAACCTCGTGCCATTCCCAGCAACACCATTACCTGCCAACTGATATGCATATAAAAAGTCAGTGTTGCTGAGTGAGTTCTAATTTAATAATATAGAAAATATACTCTTGTAAACTTCACTTGTTGATCATTCATCATTATACATAATCAATCATTAAGAGATTCTTTATCTTTCTTACTTTTATTATCTTTCACTTTCATTGTCTAGGTTTGCATAAAGCAAGAGTCTATATTGTTGGTTGGCAACAAATGCCGAACCCCTGCCGGCAAACGTTTATTTTGGTAGCTAACCCATTCGACAGTTGACCCACACTATTAGGCACGAAGCCTGCTCATGAATACGGGTCTCATTGATTTGGTCAATCCCCAGGATTAGACCCCAGATGTGCATCCTGAATCAGCCGCACATCAGTTGAGCTAACGACAACAAGGTCGTGCACCTCATTCCTTTGTGCTTGCAAGGCTTTCAAATAATTGAAGGGCCCGGGGGTAACATTCATTAAGTTCCACTATTTTCTTTTATTTCTTTGTGTTCACTTGGTTATGAATAATACTTTTAAAAATATTCATTGTTTTAATAATCAGATATCATGAAGTATAATAATAACTATCCATAACAAGTAGCCCATAAGAAGAGAATCAAACATTAGAAACATTAAACAAGCATAATCTTTCCTTATACATAAGTACTTAACACTTAAATTCTATTCCCAAAATTTCAGAATAATTCTAAGTCCCCAAAGAAATGCGGATGAATGTAAACCAATGCAGATGAATGTCTTCGGAAAATATTCTAAGTGTCTAAAAGTATGCGAACAAACAATACTAAATGCGGAAGAACAAAGGTAAATGCGAATGAACAATGCTCACAGCAGACAGCCAAAGTCCACAGCGGATGAGTAAAACACTAAGTGTGCTCACAGCTGATGGTTAAAGGGTTCACAGCGGATGAACAATGCCCACAGCGGACAGCCAAAGTCCACAGCGAATGACCAAGTCCACAACAGATAGTCTAAATGCCTAAGTGTCCACAGCGGACACGCAAAGTCCATAGCGGACATGCAAGTCCACAGCGGACAGTCTAATTGTCTCAAGTGTCAACAGCGGACGGCTAGTGTCCACTGCAGACACCAAGCCTATCACCTGCGATTCAACTTACTCAATTTCCGGTCTCCATACATCATTTTAAGCATATTCTTAGCTTAGATCTATCGGTCTAACACTTAGAACATCTTAAACATTCATACAATCATCATGAAAATCATAAAATATATCTATATCATCATAAGCAACCGTACCATACATGGAGAATCATAACTTGATTCAAAAACATCAGTTTAATATGCATATCAGCCCCAAATAAGTAGAGAACATTTAAAATAGGGGACCTAGAACTCACCTCTAACTGCTTTCGAGTAAAACTCCTCCAAACCCGAGAGCAACCTGGAGTTCTAGCACCTAAACACACGAAAACACACAACCAAACACATAAAAACACTTAAGGATCGGTCCAGAAGCTAAAAACCCAACTGAAACCGAGAAGACCACCATAGAATCTTACCTTTCGAAAACTTTCTCTCTCTAAAACCGGGTGAAGCTTCTTCTTTTTACTTCTGCCGAGATTTCTTGCATGTGAGAGAGAAGTATGGGCCGCCTTATCACCTTTTTGAACCCATTATGGACAAGTTTGGCCCTTGCCCGCTTTTAACCCCTTGTTTTACAATAATTCTCTTTTTCTCCCTTGCTTTCTTTTCTTTTCTTCTTGCTGAAATTTTCCGGGTGTTACATTAATGTTAATGTGTGTTTCTTTATTTATTATCGTTGATGTTCACTTATGTTTGTATAACTTTTTTCATTATTTCCGTTTATGTTCGTGAACTATTCGTTTAGATTTTAAACAAATGGATATGACAGAACACAAACATGTTCATTTTCTTAACAAACGAATATGAGCATCAAAATTCATGCTCATTTATGTTCGGCTCAAGTATGATGTACGAATATGAATACTACTTTGTTCGTGTTCGTTTGATTTATTTACAAGGCTAATATGAAGTTGGGTATTTGTTGATATCTAAATAACTCTAAGCGTAGAAATCACTAAATGATAAGTCATTCGTAATACGTGCCACTATATATGTCGAGGTAAATAAATAATATTTTTCTTCTATATAAGGTAAATCTTGCAACTATATATGTCGAGGCAAAAAAAATAGTTTGCTTCTGTTGTATAAGAATAGCCTAACAGCATCACATGTAGAAAGAAAAAAAAGAATATAGAGAATGAAGTAATTATCTTTTTATTCATCCATTCCAAGTAGCGCATACACATATATATAATGTATAAAATGTGAAACCGAAAACTAAGACATAAGTTATAATTATGGAGACATAAGTAGGGAGTAATGACGGTAATAACATCTGATTTAATATATATTTATAACAGCTTCTATTTTAAGGTAAATATTACAAAGCAGAGGACGATAATGAAGTTGTAAGTTGGTGAAACCTAAAAAACGAAAGATTAGAAGTATGTATCCATAACAACATATACGTACACCACCCTGAGAATTAAAAACTTCCTTTTTATATTTTGTTTACATAATCACCACAAATAAACAAATCAACAACAAGAATAATGTAAAGGAGATATCAACATAATTATAATACCCATAATTTTCGTTTCGTATTCCCCCCTGCTAATGATATGATGTCATCTATGAATGTCATCATTTATGGGGGTTGGTTGCTCCTTGTAATTTCCTCATACTCTTATGCAAACATGATCAACCCTATATCGCGGACCAAGCGCCTAAATCACCCTAAGCGTTCAAATCACCCGAAGTGCCCAAACCCCCCTAAGCACCTAAATCATCCCAAGCAACCTGAACCCGCATTTGGTCATGATGTATGGAAGAGTGCTCATGCCACTTTCTATGGAGGGAGCGATGGCATAGAGGCAATGGGTAAGTTTATGTACATTATTCAATAGAATTTGATGATGAAAATTTTCTTAATTTTGAAGGTATGAAATTTTAGATATTAATATATGGTTAATGCATACGGTCATTAATAATTTCGTTTCATGATAATTAAAGCGACATTGAATATCATTAATTTTCTCTTTTTTGTCCCTGTGAAAAGCGAACAAGAAGTACCTACAAAAGGATCCACCACTTAAAATATGCAGTAATATTTCATTGGAAGTATTGTTGATTAAAAGAATTATTAAATTAATACTTGGTGTGTTAAAATATTAATTCATCCATCGACGGTAAAAGAGTCGACGGGGTAAAAGAGTGATTGAATATCATTCATAGTTTATGTTTACATTATATAGAGTTTATAAGAAACATAAACCGGACTCATGGGCTCAACCCTAATAATCAATAATAACCTCAATGATAGTATAGTCTAATACTCCTCCGTAGTCAGAGCGGTAAAGAATCGGACTCTCAGACTGGAAACAATAAAAAATAGTCTCGATCTTAGTCATAATTTCGGAAAAAATTCCATAATCTTTCAATCTTCAATCCAAACCCTTAAATGCAATCCACAATATTAAATAATCATGTAATCATGTGAGATGCGGCAGTGCGGCATCAGCATAGGGTGTGGCAGCGGACCAAAGTCCTGGGCAGCACGGGAGACCATAGTCCCGTACATGTGGCGCGACAACTGTAACATGATCACGTGATCAGTATCCCAATTAAAAAGACAAAAAAGGAACAAGATGACACCTGACGATCTTCGTAGATCAAGATATAAGATCCATAGATTTATAAAAAAGAAAGAAAATAATCAATCAAATCGAAGTGTGAGATCGATGGCATTGGACCGTGGTCTTTAGTGTGGCTAAAACACCGAGAATTAAAAAAAAAAAAAAAAAAGAAGTAATTGTTGCATTTTTGAGCCGTATTCAAGAATAAACCAAAAGAATGATGGTGACCCAACCAAAATAATAGATCTCATGTTTTAATATTCAATCAATAACGAAGCTTTATTCAAAGGGAACAAGAAAAATAAAGAAACAAAACAGAAAACGAAGGTGAGACGAGGCGGCGGCGGATCACCGCCCTGTCTAGGGTTTGAACTCGATGATGACGACTAGGGTTTGTATGTTTTTTTATGGTGGCGCAACGATTTATGATGGCGCAACGAAGAAGAAGGTGACCAGAAGCCTAAGGCTCTGATACCATGTAATATGGTAAAAGAGTGATTTAATATTATTCATAGGTTATGTTTACATTATATAGAGTTTATAAGAAACCCTAGAAACCTAAACCGAACCCGTGAGCTCAATCCTAATAATTAATACTAATCCTAATAATAATATAGTCTAATACTTCCTACATGATAAAATTGGGACATCCTCTCATAGTTCGATTTTGATTTACAGGGATGAATAAACCATAGAAACATGTATATGAGAAGAGTAGGAACTACAAATAAGATAGTAGAGGGATAGACAAGTAATTTAACTAATGCTGGCACGTTTAATTCGTATCATGTTCTAGTAAACACAAGTGAAACATGACATGATTAAGATGAATATTAAACTTGAACACGACATATTTATATCATTTCTTTTCTATGTTTAGCTAAAATATATTCAATACATTCTAACACGTGTTTAAACATATAAAAATCTAAGTTATGAACAAATATGTGGTAATATGTAAAAAGTTAAATGTGTATGAATAGTTGTATAAAAGAAACAAAAATTAGCTATAGTTCATTACTCTTTTCATTGCTTCTAAATTATTATGTTTGTGGCAATTTGTCATAAGATCGAATAAACAATTGTAACAAGAGTGCTTGATATATATCTGTTGCCTAATTAAGGGGGTGCATGTGGTTACGAGGACATGAAACAGACGGGATATGGTGTACAAAACACAGCATTGAGCCAAACATTGTTCAACAATGGCAAAACATGTGGAGCTTGTTTCGAGATAAAATGCGTCAACAACCAGCGATGGTGCAAACTTGGGGTTCCACCTCTCATCGTCACTGCCACCAACTTCTGCCCGCCCAACTTCAATCAACCAAGCAACAATGGTGGATGGTGTAATCCCCCGAATGACCATTTCGACTTGTCTCAACCATCGTTTCTACAGATAGCTGACTGCAAAGCTGGCATTACTCCTATTCAATACAGAAGGTACATAAGTCCGCCCTTGTTTTATTGTTATATGTTTTTCTAAACAACTCTAATCTACTATTAAATTCATCTAACCTATCTATCATCGAATATTATTATATTATATAGTTGACTATTGTTTTGAATAAAGGTTATGGATTTAAGCCATAAAAAAACCTTCTGTCAAGAAGTGTAAACTAATCAAACCGACTCGCAAGTTATTTGGGTTCACCTCGAAAATAGTTCGAATCAAGCCGAGCTTAAACAAGCTTGAGGTTATATAATGGGTTGTTTACTAAACAAACTTGAGCCCGAGCTTCAAATATCATGCTTGAGCCAGCTCGCTAGCCTAACGAATTTTTGTTTATATAATTTTAATTTACTTATTAAACATATAATTATACAAATAAAATTATTACAAATTGAATCATGATAAAATAATTATATAATATATATTTTATGTTATATATATATATATATATATATATATATATATATATATATATATATATTACTTTTTTATTTTATGCTTAGAATGCTATATAGGTGTCTTGAATTTTGAATGAAATTAACATCCTATACTTTAATATGTATTATATAGTAGTATAGATAAATAAAAGAAACAATAAACGAGTGAAGCTCGAGCTTTTTAAAGTCAAAACAAGCTGAGCTCGAGTCTACACGAGCCCGGGCTCGACTCGGCTCGTTTACATCACTAACTTCTGCACAAAGTGTAGAATTATAAGGCTACATACATTAAATCGTGAAACGATGACCCGAGCTAACTCAAGCACCGGGGCACCCTGACTCCCTGAGTATTGTTTTCAGTCTTACTATATATACCTAGAAACGTAGAAATACTAAAGAACGTTAGTCAAGCGATAGGATACAATTTTCAATTTTTCATCATCAACATACTTGGGAAATACTAATGGTGTGATTTACGCAGGGTTCCATGTGCTAGGAAAGGAGGAATCAGGTTCACTATTAACGGAAATCCGTATTTCACAATGGTGTTAGCATGGAATGTTGGAGGTGCAGGTGATGTTACTTGCATGGAAGTGAAGGGACATGAGGGTGTTAAGTGGAACACAATGACTAGAAACTGGGGTCAAAAGTGGGTTACTAATGTTGTTTTAGTTGGCCAGTCACTCAGTTTTCGGGTTCGTGCAAGCGATGGTCGAATCGCAACCTCGTTGAATATCGCCCCTAGAAATTGGCAGTTTGGTCAGACCTTCGAGGGAACGAATTTCAGGTAGATTGAGGACATGATGTAATGATGAACTAGAATTTGGTTCCGTTAGTGTATTTATTCTTGTATTTTCGATGCTTTATAACTGTTTTAAAGTTGAATGTTGATTTAGGCATACTATTTGGAACATACTCATAATGAAACGGTGTCATAGATAAATTTTCTTTTAGATTCATGGTTTTAATATCATTAAGTTACAAACAGAACCTTTGATTAAGATCAACTAGAACTTAACAAAACAGAAACAAGAAATTTGAGTACGTTGGTCGTCGTTTCTTTCATACTTAATTACAACATTTTATTGAATCATGTGGGGCTGGGTATAAGAATTATGTGTCACTGTCGAGTTATAAGTAGTTTTCTTGGTGTGCCCTTAAATAACGTGACCGTGATGTCACGACCCGCCAAAACGCAGATCGCAACACCCAAATTTTTATCAATTAGGAGCACTTGTAAGGCCAACAAGGTTGCCCAAAAGTATCAAGAACAACCCTAAAATATCTCAACATACTCTAGAATGGGCTACAAAAATCAACCATGAAGTTACCTTGAAAGATCATGAGGATTCTAGAGAAATCCTTGTAAATATCTAGTCTTAGATATTATGTAAAGATATATCTAGATATAGAACAATCTAGAAGTCATGTAACTAGTATAAATAGGTTGATGGTGCCTCATTTGCACACACCCAAGTCCTTTGTAACTCAAAGCATTGTACTTGTGTTCATGGTAATACAAGCTTAATACTTGTGTTGTAATCACACATCACGAGCATTCCACTTGTGCACTACAAATCTAACGTTCCCCTACAAAGACTTCCGCTGCATAAACCGTTCATTTGAGATCAAGAAGGCTGACTTAGAACGAATCTAAGTGCCGCACGTGAACTGAACAAATCAGTCCGTGACAAGTGGTATCAGAGCCGCGTCGATTCATTGGGATGGCATCTAATCCAGAAAAGGTTGTAGTCGCAAGTGTTGCCGGTGACGAGACCCGTGGGCGGGAGGATACTCGTAAAGGTGACAAGAGGACTCGAAGCATGTCTAAAGACTTGGTTGCAAGCATGGACAAAAGAGTTGAAGACGTCGAGACAGCATTGTCCGAGTTCAAAGATGAAATCGATGAATTCAAGGCCGAAGTCGATATCTTCAAAACACACACCTACGACTCTTTGCAACATATTGAGTCGTTAGGCAATGACTTCAATGAAATAAGAAGCGATCTTAAACTCGCCCTCTCCTTGATAAAGAAGGAGATGGAAGAGGCATTCACAAGGGAGTTAGGTCAACTCAAAGCCAAATTTGAGAGAGAAATCAAAGACTTGCAAACCGAACTAAGTGTTTGCAAGCGTGCACTAGCAACTGGAGGTGACAACATAATCCATGCCTCTACAAAGGTAGACATCCCCAAACCATCACCATTCGTTGGCAAACGAGAGGCGAGGGCTGTGGATGACTTTCTTTGGGAGATGGAGCAATACTTTGAGGCCATCGATATTGTCGATGACGCCAAGAAGATAAAGACGGTGACTCTTTACTTGAAGGAGACCGCAGCTTTATGGTGGCGACGAAAGCACATGGAAATGGATAAAGGTACGTGCACCATACAAACCTGGACTGATTTCATAAAAGAAATCAAGAAACAATTTTATCCGGAAAACGCTGAACACGAAGCAAAGATCCGGCTTCGCAATCTAAAGCAAAAGGGTAGCATCAAGGACTATGTCAAAGATTTTACTACCCTTGTGCTAGAAATTCCGGACTTGTCACCAAAGGACTCTCTCATATACTTCATTGATGGCTTACAAACATGGGCAAGAACCGAGCTTGAACGAAGAAATGTTCAAGACCTGTCCTCAGCCATCATTGTTGCTGAAAGCTTGATCGACCATAATGAAAGGCGATCATAAAAACCCACCATTATGGAGGATAACGAAGGAAAAGGTGGGGGAGCAAGACCCCAAAATTATAACCAAAATCAAAATCGAAGAGAAGATAATCAACGACCACCAAAATATGGAAAGGAAGGGCAAATAATCAAAGGATGTTTCCTTTGCGATGGACCACACAATGCGCGGGATTGTCCGAAAAAGGCTAGACTAACAGCCTTGATCAGATCTGATGAAGAACCATCAGAACCAGAGGAGGTTAGCCTAGGAGCAATGCAACTTCAACTACTTAATACTTTAAGTACAGTTGAAGGCAAGCCCTTGGTGATGGCAAACCAATCAAACCCAACCACAATCAAAGACAACTCGAAGACAAGATCAAAGGGTCTTCGGCTCGTAAACATGGAAATAAAGGGGAAACTTGTGAAAGCGTTGGTTGACACCGGAGCAAGCCACAATTTCATCTCACCTGAAGAGGCTCGAAGACTTGGCTTAAGGATCACCACGCAAGAAGGATGGATCAAGGACGCCTCTGGGAACGCCAAACCAATAGAAGGAGAAGCATGGGGCGTAAAGACAAAGATCGGTACGTGGGCAGGGAAGTTGCACTTCTTAGTCGTTCCACTAGACAACTATGATATCATACTGGGAATGGACTTCTTCCGAAAAGCAAAAGCCTGTCCAGTAACATTCCTAAACACCATGTACATCATCAAAGGAGATCAGGTGCACACAATTACCTTGGAGCCGGATACAAGGCGTCAAGGCAAAACCATCTCTATTTTGCAACTCATGAAGACAACTCATGGGGCATCGAGGCAACACGACGAGGACGTCGTGGCATTAGGTGGGGGAGAATGTCACGACCCGCCAAAACGCAGATCGCAACACCCAAATTTTTATCAATTAGGTGCACTTGTACGGCCAACAAGGTTGCCCAAAAGTATCAAGAACAACCCTAAAATATCTCAACATACTCTAGAATGGGCTACAAAAATCAACCATGAAGTTACCTTGAAAGATCATGAGGATTCTAGAGAAATCCTTGTAAATATCTAGTCTTAGATATTATGTAAAGATATATCTAGATATAGAACAATCTAGAAGTCATGTAACTAGTATAAATAGGTTGATGGTGCCTCATTTGCACACACCCAAGTCCTTTGTAACTCAAAGCATTGTACTTGTGTTCATGGTAATACAAGCTTAATACTTGTGTTGTAATCACACATCACGAGCATTCCACTTGTGCACTACAAATCTAACGTTCCCCTACAAAGACTTTCGCTGCATAAACCGTTCATTTGAGATCAAGAAGGCTGACTTAGAACGAATCTAAGTGCCGCACGTGAACTGAACAAATCAGTCCGTGACAGTGAGCTCTCTAAAAGTTAAAAATTTAGCCAGCCAAAAGAGCAATCTTGTGAACGTTAACCATGAAGATGATAACCTTTCAATGATTTCTTCATTGTAACAAGGTTATAGCAATCTAGTTCGAGTCAAAGACAAAAATAAATATAAAACATGATTGATATAGAGTCCCTGTTGTCTAGATATTAGATGTTACATAACAAGTTAGTGTTGAATATTAGTGTAGCGAGTTATGACAACTTTTTGCACACTTTTAAAAAATACTTTTTAAATCAACTACCATCAACAAAACCATTAAATAATCTAGCTTTGTTTATCTATAATGAAAGTACTACATGTATTAAAAGTAACTCATGCTTTTTGATAACTCCATATATGGGTCATCTGACTGTAGGGATTAGTCTTTCTAATAAGTATATGAAACTTTTTAACAATACAAGCAAGAAGGATATAATGTTTTTAAAACCTTTTTGTTAGGACCGTGGTTCTCGAGATCTAATACTTGTATTGGTTTTCGCTAAACACACGAAATTAATTCAATTAAATCGATTAGGTAGCAAAAGTACAATAGGGGTTTTGAAATATTAGTAATTTGATCGATGAACTAGAAAATAATCACAACTAAACATAGGGAATTACTTTGTAAATAATTCTTCATTTATAAATCATTAACTATTAAATAATATAGAACCTCGGGACTGGTTAGACCGATTGATATCAATACAATGCAACTGAATATAATAATATTAAATTTAATATCGGTTACATAACTAAATCATTGTTAAATTTGATAATAGTTGTCTAACCCAACATCATAATTCATTAATTGTTTATAGCAAAAAATAGGCGGATAGGACGGCAGTTAATCTCCAAAACCCAACTAGGTTTGCTTTTATACATAGGTTATTGGTTCCAAATTTTCTCTTGAAATACACACGTTAACATAATGTTAGTGTGCTCATAAGTTTGTGACACATAACTCATCATAAATAATAATACTTATCACAAGTGCTGGTGCGCTAGAAAAGTATCACACTCAAACATGGACCCGCTCAACCCGCCCAAGTGCTAGAAATATTCCCTAACCCACACCACTAGATGTTTGGGTTTGCGTGTGCCATGCTATACATGGTTAAACTACATTAACTTATGACACAACGATTCTAAATCTCAATGAGTGGTCTTCCTGGCCTAAGGGCCACATGAGATAACCCAAATAGTACTATTCATAAATTACATGATTTTTTATGGAGTTAATGATTATGCTAACATTAAAGGACAAGAGCAGAAAGTGTGGCACAAAAAAAATTGTAAAGAGTGCCTATTTCACCCTAAATATATGAAGTAAACAAGAAGTTTATGAGACTCATCTACTTGTTGTTTTCATAATTTTCAAGTAGATGCTTAGGGTTTGGTGTGCTACCAACCAATAGACTTCCTAATTTCATTTAATGTGTATAGTATCTCATTAAGTAACTATGTCCTTTCCACGTATATTAAGTTTATTTTACTTGTTTTGTTGATTTTCGTTACACATTATATTTGTGTTTTTGTTTCTTGACTTTTGTTCTAATAACTCATAAGTATATAAATTCTTATTTAAGGTTTTGAGTTTCATTATATGTTTATTTTAGTGCTAAAACAACAAGGTTTCAATAGTTGACAGTTTTCGTTCCTAGATTTTGTTAAATTGATAATTCTCACTTTGGGTTTTGTTGGGTGTCGAATCCAACAAATAAAATATTATAATATGAACCTACAGTCACACACACTAAAAATAGTATGAGCAAAAGTAGGGTTCGTGTTCTCAGGGATACAGGTTAACTATTTTAATGCAAAAAATGTTTTAGCACAGTTACTTTGATTTGTTGTGATTAAAGAAAATGAGGGATTTTAGTTAGAATTTAAAACTACAAAAACTTTATAAAAACTAAAAAAATTACAGCACGCTGACACGACCGTGTCAAAACTGCAAAGGAAATCCTGCGAGATCGTTTTAAGGTTCTGTCAAGAAAATTAAAGTCGTTTTTTTATGACAAAAATTTAGTGAAACTAATATAATGTGAAGAAAAATCAAATTTTTTAAAATAGTTTTAACACAAGGGTTATTTCTTGGTTTGATTTGGCTTATGATCATTAAAGATTATGGTGCAATGATCATTTACGTAAACGATTTGTATCGATACTAGACATCACGCCGTTCGCACATCCCCTCCATTTAATGTCAAACCAAACACAGTTCGTTGATTAGAGTCAACCCGCTACTCTAAGCTCACGCTGTTCAGATCTTAGCGTGCGAGTTGCAGTGATAGAAATATTGATTATAGTTAAACACTCACGTCGTTCGGAATTTTTAAATAGATTAAATGACTATAATGATTTTGGGTTTATAGACAAACACAAAACATTATTTGTTCCTTATATCAAAAATTAAAACTTAATTAGGGTTTAAAAATTGAAGAATTTTATTAGAAAAATTAATAAGTTGATCAGGTTTATTAACAATCTAATTTATATCGGAGTAGATCCGGTTTTAGGATCAAAAATCATGCAAACAAATCATTCAAATAAACAATAACATAAATGTTTTCACATAAGATGCGAATCAAAATCAAAGAAACAAACCCAAATGTCGAAACCTAATTTATTCTAACTGGCTGTATCAATGAAGCAAAAATTAAATAAAAAATTACGAATAAGAAAGAAAGATACATTCAAAAGAAAACCACTTCCTTTTTTTTCCGCTGCCACGTTTCTTCCCAAAAGTCAAAATAAAAATCCCCTTTTTCTTCTCAATTTGTTTTCAATAAATAGATGAAACTATGAATTTTAAATCCCTAATTTGTTAAAATCAAAGCTCATGTGTTTTTCAAGATTTATCTTCAACTTTTTTTAATTTAAATATTAATATCACACCCTCCATCTTTCCAATGATATGTATTAAAGACTAAATCAAAATTCACACCATCTTCTTAAATACTTCCAACTTCAAAATTAAATTCATATTTTCAAAACTCTTTAAAAAAATCACCATTAATCTTCAATACGTTTCAAAAAGGTTTTTTTTAATTATGACATTCACCTCACACAACCCGTCTTTTGCACCTACAAAACAACAAAACCATCCCGAGTAGCTATTCCACAAAAATAACCATTACACAAAATAAATGAAAATACTTTTAAAAAATACATGATATATAATAAAAACATATGCTAAAATAATGATGAATAATGCCTAAAAATATTATTAACAAATCTCCCCAAGCTTAAAACTTTTATTGTTCTCAAGGAAATCAAGAATATGAGTAAACCGATAGGAGAACATAAATAAAGACAATACACGTACTATTCACGATTAAGATATTAGCAATACTTATTCTAGTACCGCATAAGACGTGTGAGCATGAAATCATCTTATTATGTTAATTTTCAGTTGCCATGCATAAATGAGATTTCAAGATTTTTATTAGCAATACATACCCAATTTTCTAGTTATGGTCCTCTAACCCTTTAGTTCGGGACTTATCGTTTCATATAAATTAATCCACGTTGTACTGATCGTTTAAGTGTATTGACACCTTTCTTCACACGGTGCAAATCTTCCTAACCTCAAGGATTATAAAGAATAAGTGGTTAATATTTCACCATGTGAAATCACATATGTATGGTCAATTTTTCACCACATAACTTTTTTTTTCAATTTCTTTTATTTTCTTCTTTTTTAAATTTTTTTTCTTCTCTTATTTTCTCTTATTTTCATTTATTTTCTTTATTTTTTTTGAATCAATTGAACTCGGTTCTCTACCTATTTTTGTTAGGTCTCAGCTTCTTTATGTGATCGGATTAGTATTAAGCATACATAGATATTAAATGTTTTATTTATGTAATTCCAAGAACATGGGCATTTGCTTAACAGGATATATGTCTTTTTATTACTATCAATCTTTTTAGCATTCAATCTATGATTAACATAATAAAGTCAATATCATTTTTT